>JALIGW010000018.1:7327435-7409935 GCA_023053685.1 Diadophis punctatus similis
TGTGCTGGTGTGATGAGGGCCCATGTGAACTAAAAGGGAGGTTTGCTCTCCGGAATTGCTGCGCTGCCGAATGGAGTTGTTTACAGCAGTGGTGGGATTCAAAATTTTTTTACTACCGGTTCTGTGGGCGTGGCTTGGGCATGGTGTGGCTTGGTGGGCGTGGCAGGGGAAGGATACTGCAAAATCCCCATTCCCTCCCCACTCCAGGGGGAAGGATACTGCAAAATCCCCATTCCCTCCCCACTCCTGGGGGAAGGATATTGCAAAATCCCCATTCCCTCCCCACTCCTGGGGGAAGGATATTGCAAAATCCCCATTCCCTCCCCACTCCTGGGGGAAGGATACTGCAAAATCCCCATTCCCTCCCCACTCCTGGGGGAAGGATACTGCAAAAGCCCCATTCCCTCCCCATTCCTGGGGGAAGGATACTGCAAAATCCCCATTCCCTCCCCACTCCTGGAGGAAGGATACTGCAAAATCCCCATTCCCTCCCCACTCCAGGGGAAGGATACTGCAAAATCTCCATTCCCTCTCCATTCCTGGGGGAAGGTTACTGCAAAATCCCCATTCCCTCCCCACTCCAGGGGAAGGATACTGCAAAATCTCCATTCCCTCCCCACTCCAGGGGAAGGATACTGCAAAATCTCCATTCCCTCCCCACTCCTGGGGGAAGGTTACTGCAAAATCCCCATTCCCTCCCCACTCCAGGGGAAGGATACTGCAAAATCTCCATTCCCTCCCCACTCCAGGGGAAGGATACTGCAAAATCTCCATTCCCTCCCCACTCCAGGGGAAGGATACTGCAAAATCTCCATTCCCTCCCCACTCCTGGGGGAAGGTTACTGCAAAATCCCCATTCCCTCCCCACTCCAGGGGAAGGATACTGCAAAATCCCCATTCCCTCCCCACTCCAGGGGAAGGATACTGCAAAATCTCCATTCCCTCCCCACTCCTGGGGGAAGGTTACTGCAAAATCCCCATTCTCTCCCTACTCCAGGGGAAGGATACTGCAAAATCCCCATTCCCTCCCCACTCCAGGGGAAGGATACTGCAAAATCTCCATTCCCTCCCCACTCCAGGGGAAGGATACTGCAAAATCCCCATTTCCTCCCGATCAGCTGGGGCTCGGGAGGCAGAGAGAATAGATGGAGGCAGGACCAGTCAGAGGTGGTATTTACCGGTTCTCCGAACTACTCAAAATTTCTCCAGAACTGGTCAGAACCTGCTGAAACCCACCTCTGGTTTACACCCGGTCAAGGCCAACTGTCCTAGAACTCCAGGTGGACGAAAACACCTGAAGATGTGAACCACATGACACTATGCGGGACGTGGATTGGACATTCAGCGTGGGTCCCTGAGGGGAGGGATATGGGAAAACTTTCAATATGTAACTTTCGTGCCTTTTGGCTCAGATCTCGCTTTTCTTTCGCTGCTATCATTTCAAACTCAGTAAAAGTACCTCTACTTCAATGGAGTTGGGGGTTTTCTTTCTTAGGTGTCATCTTATGATTCATTGTCAGCCTCTACAGGTCATGCTTAACCCCTCCCTTTCTCTGCTACCTCTCTAGAATCCAGAGGTTTGGGCTCAAAAAGGCCATCTCTGCTACTTGACCGGGAATTTCAGTGAAGCAAAGTCCTGCTACGAACGCACAATTAGCTTTGTGATGGACGCGAAGGATATGCATACTGTGTACCTGCGATTGGGGTCCATCTATCTGGAAGGCAAGGAGGTAAGAAGGTAGAAATGGGACCAACAAGAAGATCCTGGTAGATTCGTTGACTTGAGATGACTGCCCCATAGAACTTTGATGGGCAGAAACATGGTCTTAGTTCCCCACAAGTCCAGATGGACCCCATTCTGCTGTTATTGAGAAGAGCCATTCAGACTTGGTTCCAACAGAAGACAAAGGTCCTTGGGAACTTGTTTTCTTGCTGCAGACATTTCATGACCAAACTAGGTAACATCATCAGTGCTAAAAGGGAATGGGATTTGCTCTCTGATTATATGTAGATGCCAATAGAAGAGACTATTTGTATCTTGGGGTTGAACTTGGTACTCTCTGAACTTATTTTCTTGTGGACATTTCATGACCCAACTAGATAACATCATCAGTGCTGGAAAGGAATGGGATTTGCTCTCTGTTTATATGTAAATGCCAATAGAAGAGACTATTTGTACCTCAGGGTTGAACCAGGGAGTCCTTGGTACTCTCTTAACTTGTTCAGATTGTTTTCTTGCAGACATTTCATGACCCAAGTAGGTAACATCGTCAGTGCTAGAAAGGAATGGGATTTGCTCTCTTTATATACAGGTGGCTTTCCCTGTCAGTGTTGGCCGGAGCGTTCTTGGTGGTTGTCTGATTAGGCTTTTGTTAATGAGTTGGTAGTTCCTTGGTCCTTCTTCACCCAGGGGAGACCACCTCTTCATCACATTTTCCATTTTTCTCTTTTAAGTTTGTTTGATTGATTGGGTTGTCTTCATTTGATCATTGTGAGCATCCAGATTTGTTGAGAGTAGAGCACCAACCAACCAACCAAAGAAGGCTGTAATGGCAGATCTATCCTTGGAGGCTTCCCAGAGCAACAAAATGGACTAGGAAATTTGAAAGGGAGTAGTTGGACCTCGTCGCCTGTGTTGTGCATTTTGTTCCAGTGACACTCCTCGGGATACTTCAGGGTACAAGCAGAGTTGTGCAAAGCTTTCTGCCCTCCAATGATTGTGAGCTGCAAGTGAACCTTTTGAACCCTTTCAGCTCAAAAAACACAACCTGTCTGTCTCTTTGGGGAGTCTTGTTTTCACTTCAGGCCGTTGGAGATCAGTTCTGATCAGTTCCGGGTTCTGTGTTTTGGGGATTTGTGTTTTGTGAGTTGTGGTTCAGTAACTATTTTCTTTTAAAACGTTCCATCTAGCCTGCACAATGGGAAGGAGTGTTCCTGTCCCTGCTGTTGCTGGCATAGACCCGATAGAGCCTTGATGGCGAACCTATGGCACGCGTGCCACAGGTGGCACACGGAACCCTATCTGAGGGCATGCGAGGCGTTGCCCTATGTCAGCTCCAGCGCGCATGTGCCAGCTGATTTTCGGTCTTCTGGAGGGCGGAGGGGAGGGCGTTTTCACCCTCCCCAGGCTTCAGGAAAGCCTCCAGAGCCTGTGGATGGCGAAAAATGGGCCCAATGTTTTTCGCCATCCACAGGCTCCGGAGCCTTTCCTGAAGCCTGGGGAGGGTGAAAAACAGCCCAACAGGCCTACCGGAGGCTTCAGTGAGGCCTGTGCACATGTGCGGGGGGGGGGCACTGCAGGGGGGGGCAGCATGTGCATGCACGGTGGTAGGGCATTGCATTATGGGTGTTGGCGTGCACGCCCTTTTGGCACCCGAGCAAAAAAAGGTTCGCCATCACGGCGATAGAGGAATGTGATGCAGTGATGGGTTGCTACCGATTTGCCCCGGTTCGGGCGAACTGGTAGCACTGGTGGCGGGGGGAGGCTCCGCCCACCCGCCTGGATGTCATCACGGACAGAAGCGCCGCGTGCGAGCGTGCCGCGTTCTGAACCGGTAGCGAAGGTAAGTAAAACCCACTATTGATGTGATGGTTATGTATTGGGCCAAAATAGTAGATGATTCAGTGTTGGCTATCTATTGTGGACACTACACTACTGCTAGAGGGAAAGGAAGAAGATTGTTGCAACCAATTAACTAACCAATTGCTAGTGCTGTTAGTATCAATGTACACTGTAAAGATAATGACCACTGTTATACTATGTTGAGACATTGGGGTGGATTTGTTGAGTTTGGGGTTTGCTCTGAGGCCTGCTAGTGTTCAGTTTCAGGTCTTGCTGCTTTGTGCAGTCAGGACAGTAGACTAAGAAGCAATTATTTCCCACGAAAATAATCTTTACGATCATTTTAACAATCATAACAATTTGCTTAAACCAGTTTCTTCCCTCCCCCCCAAAAAAACTACTTAGACAGAAGAAGCACAAAATGTATATTTTTCCCATTTGGGAGAAAATACATTCCAGCCATTGGTCAAAACTAATTTCATACTTAATCCTTCCGTAATGCTTCCCTTCGCCTCTTGAGTTTTGGATCTTGTTTTTTTTTTCTTTCTCATAACCAAGCTGGGTTCTATCACACCATCCTGTATTCTGTGATGATTTTTATGAGTTTTATGAGCCTTCTCTAACCGCCTGCCTGGAGCAAGTCATGTTCAAACAGCTGCTAATAACCTCTTTCCGTTTGGAGAACCGCAAGTTGCTTTTGTCAAGAAGCAAGGAGAAACCGTCCTAAATTGCCACAGCCTGGAGAGTAATTCTCTCTCTCTCTTTTCTTTTGGCAGTATGACAAAGCCAAGCACATTTACCTCCTGGCGAGTAAGAAATCACCTTCTTGTCTCACCTGGCTGGGAGTAGGAATTGCTTGCTACAGGGTAAGAGATGGAGGAGCCCTTTTGGCCTTCAGATTTGTAGAACATAGAAGACTAGCTTGGAAGGGACCTTAAAGATCTTCTAGTCCAGTGCTTCTCAAATAGTGGGGCGGGCCCCCCTGGGGGGGGCGCGGAGCAATGCCAGGGGGGGCGCGTGACCCCGGGGAACGTGCTTTTTTTTGCCGCAGGGAGTAGGGTTTTTTTTGCACCAAACAATAGCACACACTACAGAGCAGGAGATATGAAGTGCAGATAACAAACCCTTAAGAGACACCATGGAAAAATATTTAACAGGGATGAAAAGAAAGGAGGAGAGAGACAGAGATAATGAGAGAAATGAAAGCTAAGATGAGGAAATATGACGAAGTGTATGTAGCGCTTGGCTTCACTGTGACTATGGTGGGAGACGAGGAAAGACCGGTATGTTTACTGTGTCTAAAAATGTTGACAGCGGACAGCATGAAGCCAAATAAATTAAGGCATCACTTAAACACATTACACCCCAATCACGCTGATAAGCCGCTTGAGTTTTTTCAGCGAAAACATGCCAAATATTGCAAACAATCGTCCCGGTGGAGAGTTGGGGGCACGCGAAATGTTTACTTCTTCCTGGGGGGGGGGGGGGTAACAGAAAATAATTGAGAAGCACTGTTCTAGTCCAACCCCATGCTCAAGCAGGAGACCCTATATCTGTGATGCCGAACCTATGGCACGCGTGCCACAGGTGGTATGCAGAGCCCTCTCTGCGGCCACGCCAGCCGTCGGCCCAGCCCAGCTCTACCATGTATGTGCCTTGCTTAGCAGTGGCAATTGTGGCACCCAGGACTACCATTATCCTTTGGGTCATCCCAGCAGAGAGTCATTGGAATGTACTAACTACCCCATTTCCGAGGTGGCGCAGTGGTTGAAAGCAGCACTGCAACCTACAAGTTCAGCAGTTCAGCTGTTCAGATCTTACCGGCTCAAGGTTGACTCAGCCTTCCCATCCTTCTGAGGTCGGTAAAATGAGGACCCAGATTGTTGGGGGCAATATGCTGAACTCTGTAAACCGCTTAGAGAGGGCTGTAAAGCACTATGAAGCGGTATATAAGTCTAAGTGCTATTGCTATTGCTATTGCTATTCCCCGAAAATAAGACCCAATCAGAAAATAAGCCTTAGCATGATTTTTCAGATAAGCCTCAGTTAAGGTTGTCAGCTGGGCAGATGCGTTTAGTGCCCTATTTCCCCCAAAATAAGCCCTAATACGTCCTTTGGAGCAAAAATTAATATAAGACCCAGGCTTATTTTCGGGGAAACATGTCATTGCCACACCCAACTGCAAGAGGTTTCTCCCCAAAATGTATTGCAATATATAAATGAAGACTCTGTGACACTTGGCCTATTTTTTTATTTTGACTGATGAAATTACTTGGATCAGTAATGAAACATCTCAGATTCCATAGCGAAATGTCTATGGAGATTCTCAAACATCCAGGTCATGGTTGTCCCAAAGGTGCTTTTTTTCAAGAGACAACTGGACTTTCTTGTTTTTTCTTTGAAGACGTTTCGCTTCTCATCCAAGAAGCTCAGAGCTGAAGAAGCTTAATAATAATAATAACAGAGTTGGAAGGGACCTTGGAGGTCTTCTAGTCCAACCCCCTGCTTAGGCAGGAAACCCTACACCACTTCAGACAAATGGTTATCCAACATCTTCTTAAAAACTTCCAGTGTTGGAGCATTCACAACTTCTGGAGGCAAGCTGTTCCACTGATTAATTGTTCTCACTGTCAGGAAATTTCTCCTTAGTTCTAAGTTGTTTCTCTTCTTCTTTAGTTTCCATCCCTTGTTTTTTGTCTTGCCTTCTGGTGCTTTGGAGAATAGGTTGACTCCCTCTTCTTTGTGGCAGCCCCTGAGATATTGGAAGACTGCTATCATGTCTCCCCTGGTCCTTCTTTTCAGTAAACTAGTCATACCCAGTTCCTGCAACCGTTCTTGGATGAGAAGCGAAATGTCTTCTAAGAAAAACCAGAAATTCCAGTTGCCTCCAGAAAAAGCACCTTTGGGACAACCATGACCTGGATAATTGAGAATCTCTACAGATGTTAAGCTATACAATTTGGGATGAAGACCCTTTGAATGGTGTGGGAGGAGGAATGGATTTCCAGAGGGAAAATTGCAGGCTACAGGAACCAGGAGCACTAACTCAGGTGACCCTGAGGACACAGATAAACCTCCAAGTGCTTCAAGGACCCTCTGAAAGGATGCAAATGACCAGCTGTCTGCAAGGAGTATAAATCCTTCCATTCCCCACCACCCAGTCAGAGCTGAAGAAGTTTCTTGGATGAGAAGCGAAACGTCTTCAAAGAAAAACCAGAAAGTCCAGTTGCCTCTTGGGAAAAAAAGCACCTTTGAGAATCTCGGATTCCAGTTGCCACGATTTAACCTTTTTTTTTTTAGATAGGCTGATGTTTGTTTTTCATAAGTACTGTATTTTTCGGAGTATAAGACGCACCTTTTTCCTCCCTAAAAGTGGCTGAAAATTTGGGTGCGTCTTATACTTCGAATGTAGCTTTTTTTTCCAGCCCTAACTTGGTGCCAACAGATCTCCCCAGCTCTTACCTTGCAGGCTTTTTCATTGTTACTCTCTCCAAAGAATGTTTTTCCAGCCCTAAGTCTTTGCAGAATTTTTTTTCATTGCTCTACTTGCTCCAAATAAGTTTTTTTCTAGCCCTAACCAGGTGCTAACTATCTTCCCAGCTCTTACTGGCTTGCAGGCTCTTTCATTGTTACTCTCTCAGAAGAAGGTTTTTTTAAGTCCTAACCAGGGGATAAAATAATGTGCTGAAGCTGACCAGACTAAGGATGCTAGCCAGATGAATACCTGGTAGGCAGATTGTTTTCCCCTATTTTCCTCCCCAAAAATTAAGGTGCGTCTTATACTCCAGTGCATCTTATACTCCAAAAATACAGTATATCTCTTTCCGGTAGCTCAAAGAAATGGCCGAGGCAGAAGACGCTCTCTCTGAAGCCAATGCCCTCAACAACAGCAATGCGGAAGTCTGGGCCTACCTCGCTTTGGTCTGCATGAAGGTGAGTCTCCGGAGGTCCGTTTTATTCAATACATTTGCTCTTCTCTGTGATCATCGGATTGAGATTGGGGTCAGAGTAAGGGCTTCTCTACGGATGAATTCAACGCTCCTTTGAGTGAAAATGGCTTCTAAGCCCATCTGAAGTCCTTTTCCAGGTCAAGTGGATGGATGGAAAAAAGTCCTCAGTGGAGGCAGAAATGTAGGGTGCCCAGATACCTTTGATCCAAAATCAGGACAGTTTTTAAAAAATAGCACTTATTTATTTATTTATTTATTTAAATAGATTTGTATGCCGCCCAACTCCCAGGGGACTCTGGGCGGCTAACAACATATCAAATCCATTATTACATATAAAATCACGTAACAGGTTAAAAATTCAAAGTTAAAAATTATAAAAAGTTAAAAAAACATCTAACATTCATAACCAGGGGGGAGACCCAAATGTAATCTGATTGGTCTCACTTTCACCCCGCCTGCCGGAAGAGCCAAGTTTTTATTGCTTTACTTCTCAAGGTAACGTTTATTACTCCAACAAAGTCAATAAAGCATCACATTCCCACGTATTTACTATTAGATGATATCTTATTCAGCAAATTTTCGTCGCCCAAAATCTTTTTATACATTTCGCCACACAATGAATTATTTATTTGTTTGTTTGTTTGTTTGTTTGTTTAGTGCTCTTATATGCTGCCCTACTCCCAAATTAAAATTTATTTTAATTTGAAGCAAGCATTTCACGGTTTTAATACATCCAATCGATTTCGATCGTCTGTCCACTGCTTATTGCACCCTAAAAATGCACACGAAATCTTCCGTAACAATACATAAGAGAATCTGCCTGAAAATGAAGCGATTGAACTAAAACACAAGTAGCGCAAACATACTTTCATTTAATGTTCATCTTGATTATTATCCTAACATTTTACAAAAGTTCAGGACAAATCGGGACGGGAACTCGAATTCGGGACAAAATCAGGACATTTTCAGAATCAGGACAAGCTTCCAAAAACCAGGACAATCCTGATAAAATCAGGACATCTGGGCACCCTACAGAAATGTAGAAATGCATTTTCACATCAGACGTTTTCCTTTTTCCTTACTCTTCTCAATTTGATGAGAGACCTTCCCCTGGGGAATTTATTCTTCCCATTCCCTGTTTTCCTTTAAAAACACCACTAAGCTTTTCAAGGTTTCTCTTGCCTTGTCAGAACCTGTTTAGCACAGATTGCTGTTTTTACCCCCCCTTAGGGCGGACGACAACTGGAGGCCGAACAATCCTATAAATACGCTGTCAAGGTTGGTCACATTTCCCCCTCCCCCCTCGTTTCAAACTTATCCGATCTCTGGAAGGGTGCAAATCTCTGAGGCTTTTCCCAATACATGTAGTCCTCAACTTACAACAGTTCTCTCAGTGACCGTTCGAAGTTATAACGTCAGTGAAAAAAGTGACTTATGACCGTTTTTCTCACAGCCGCATCCCCATGGTCACCTGATCAAAATTTGGGCGCTTGACAACCGTCTCGTATTTATGATGGTTGCAGTGTCCCGGGGTCATGTGACCAACATTTCTGCTGTTAAGTGTGACATTTATTAAGTGGGTTTGGCCCCATTTTATGACCTTTCTCTCCACCATTTTTTAAGCGAAATGCTGCAGTTGATAAGTTGGTAACCTGGTTGTTAAGTGAATCTGTCTTCCCCATGGACTTTTTTAGATTTATTATTAGAGTTGGAAGGGACCTTGTAGGTCATCTAGTCCAACCCCCTGTTCAAGCACGAGTTCCTACACCATTTGAGACAGATGGCAGTCCAGTCTCTCCTTGAAGGTCGCAAGTGTTGGGGCTCTCACAACCTCCGCTGGCAAGCTGTTCCACTGGTTGATCGCTCTCACCGTCAGAAAGTTTCTCCTCACTTCCAGGTTGAATCTCTCCTTGGTCAGCTTCCATCTGTTATTCCTTGTTTGGCTTTCTGGTGCCATAGAGAACAGCCTGACCCCCTCCTCTCTGTGGCATCCCCTCAAGTATTGGAACACTGCTATCATGTCACCCCTGGTCCTTCTCTTCGCTAGACTGGCCAAGCTCAGTTCCTGCAACCGCTCTTCATATGTTTTATTTTCCAGACCCTTTATCATCCTGGTTGCTCTCTTCTGCACTTTCTCTAGGGTTTCAAGGTCTGACAATGTCAATTGTCAGAAGGTCACAAAAGGGGATCACATGACCCTGGGACACTGCAACCATCATAAAGTACATGCCAGTTGCCAATGGTCCAACATTTGATCATATGATCTCGGTAATGCTGCAACCGTCATAAGAGTGAAAACCAGTCATAAGTCACTTTTTTCACTGACGATATAACTTCGAACGGTCACTTTTGTACAGTTTTTTGTTGTCGTATACTGTATATCAGGGGTGTCAAACTCAATTTCATTGAGGACTGCATCAAGCCGTGGTTGACCTTGGGGCGGGATGGGCGGGACTGGGTAGGTGTGGCCAACTGGGTGGGCATGGCCAGCTTGACGCGTGGCCAGCTTGATCTTGGGGGGGGAGGGGGGGCAACTTAGTAGCTGTGGCCACTCACTGGGTGGGCGTGGCCAGCTTGATGCCACTCCCTAAACTGTTGGCCTGATGTTTCCTCTTCCCACTGGGTAGATTGGGCCGAAGCCGCATTGGGTAGACCGGGCTGAAGTGACACTGGCCAGCCCCTTACATTTTCCAGGACAGCCCCGCGGGCCGGATCCAACCACATCACAGGCCAGATCCGGCCCCGCGGCACTGTTTCCTCTAAGCTGCACACCAGGGGTGGGTTCGACTTACCTTCGCCACCGGTTTGCATCGCGACATTTTGCGCGCGCTCGCTGCACTCACGTGCGAGTGTTCCCTAGCGTGATTTCACTTCCACACATGCTCAGAAGCAGGAATTAGCCCAAAACACAGCTGAGGAGCTCATTAGCTGTGCTTCAGGCGAAGAAATAAAGGTCAGTATTCACCCGCGGGCGGGCGGGAGGGGTCTTTTTCAAGCCACGTAAGGGGAAAAATCCAAAAACAAGATGGTGGCGCGCACGGAACGGCACCGACAGTGATGTCACTAGCGGGTCACTTCCGGTTCTGGTAATCCAGTCCGAACCGGGAAGAACCCACCCCTGATGCACACATACATACATATTAACGAGGCATTTTTCATTTGTCTTATATTGGATTGAAGTAGGATTACTGTGCTTTCCTTCTTTGAGTATATTTGACAGATAAACTCAAATATATGTTGAGAATATGTTTTCAGTTGCCCCTTACTCGTTTTCCCTTCTGTTGCAGCTGGAGTTGGACAACCCCGAGCTCCTGCAGGAGGTCAAACAAGTCCAGCAAGAAGTTGGCTTTGGTGACCCATCGTTCTGATCGCCGCTTCTGCTGCTGCTACCTTCTAAGCAGAGACCGACATCTACCATTTTACACAGCAGGGAGGTAGGGCCAGGTTGCCAGATGCTCGCCAACCATCAGCACAGAGGCGGAGTGCCACATTTTGAAACAACAATCACTGGTTGTTTCCAAAGCTTCCATGAAACATTTACAGGGTGTCTTGCGTGGCAGTTTATGAGCTCTTGGAATTTAGAAGCACATTGCAGGAATTCCATTTGTTTTGTGGAATATCTTAGTTGGAGATGTTTGGAGAAGAACGGGAAAAGAAATTGGGGGGAGGTTTGGTGATGTCTGCCTCATTTCTAGACATTTCAAGATCTCCTTTAGTGCAAGTCGATATTACAACCCAGAGCAGGAGCAAGAGTAATTGATAGATTGGGTTTCATACAGCGTTTTGTTACCTGGGCTTCCCAAAATTATATCCATGAATGTGAGTTCTTACAAAGGTTTTGATTCAGTTAGTTCATCCATATAGCTCTCTGGGGATGATTCCCTCAGTCAGTTTTGACCTAGTGATCTCTTTTTTAATCTAATGGCTATGTACATTATGGATCCCCGTTTATTTTATTCACGGCTTTGTGTTTGTTTGTTTTTTGTTTTTGTTTTTTGTCTGCTTCCTGTAATTGCTTTGGCAGCACAGAATTTTGAAAGAGGAATCTAAAATACCACATGCAAGGATTCAACAACAGCAGTTTGGGGCAGGTGATTTAATAAAATAGTTTGGATCCGTTTATTCATGGTGTCTTTTGGTGCCTTTCTTTGGGAGTACAAATCATTAATTCTAGTACCTTCTTCTGCCAGAGAAATACCCAAACTCGGGCTGCAATTGTTTTTTCTGCTATAAGTCAGTTTGCAAAAGGAACATGTGCACAAGTTTTTAATATGCAAAACTGAATGTCACTAATTGCTGTACTAATTACACATGAAAGAGAATTTCTGGGCCACATGAATCTGTTGGAGTTGTCAAGCAATCTCCATTTATTCTTCAGCTGCTTTGTAGAGTTATGCCAGCTATGTATTTCCCTTTAAATAGTAATCCTTGCATGACAGCTTATTTTATTTTATTTATTATTTGGCAGTTTTTCTATGCCGCCCTACTGCCTCAGGACTCAGGGCGGCGTACAACATTTTATGAAAACTCTAAACAAATCATTAAAAAAGCAATTTTTAAAAACATATAAACAACATACATACATGGGGGAGACATCAGATATAAAGTCGTCTCAGACTCACCCCGCCTGCAGGAAGAGCCATGTCTTAATGGCTTTTCGGAAGGCCAACAGGGTGGGGATAATTCGGATCTCTGGGGGAAGTTGGTTCCAGAGAGCAGGGGCCCCTACAGAGAAGGCCCTCCCCACTGTTTGGCTGACGGGACCTGGAGGAGACCCACTCTGTGGGACCTCACCGGTCGAAGGGAAGAATGAGGCAGAATGCGGTCCCGGAGATAGCCTGGTCCTAAGCCATGTAGGGCTTTAAAGATGATGATCAGCACCTTGAATTGTACCCGGAGACTAATAGGCAACTAATGCAGCTGGCGGAGTATAGGTGTTACGTGGCTGTACCTTGAAACACCCACCACAGCACGCGCAGCTGCATTTAGCTAAAGTACTATGCAATTTTTCATGTCCCAGTTCATCTTTCATCTCCAAAGTAAGTTTACTTTTTTTTAAATTGCAAATACAAGAATTGCGAAGAACTGGAAACATTCTGTCCTGACTTAGGAATTCTCCCAGCGGCTGAAAACACATCATTTAATTTCATGAACCCAACGGAAACATCACCTCTGGCTTGTTTGGAAAGCAACTGGTGTAGCTAAATGATGATATCTTTAAATATTAGTAGTGAATGGATAAGGATGGCTTTTTTTGTAATTTTTGCTTTCTGATTCAAGATTTCCCTAAGCAGATTGGATTTAGCTGTTTTTTTTTTACAAATTTCCATTAGTCTATACTGGAGAAAAGGAGGCATTCTGGGATGGAAAATAGGTAGTCCCCGACTTACGACCACAATTGGGACCAGAATTCATATTGCTAAGCAAGGTGGTTGTTAAATGAGTCGTGCTTGATTTTATGACCTTTTTTGCATCAGCTGTTAAGCAGTTGTTAAGTGAATCTTAGATGAGATCTTAGCTGCACAATGAGGTATTTTTCCCCCAAACACTTCAGAAGGAAATAACTTTTGACTGTTTATTTCAATTGAATAATATATTGCGAAGCAACTTTGTTCTAGAATACTTACTTGAAATGTTGTTGGCGCATAGAATAGAATAACAGAGTTGGAAGGGACCTTGGAGGTCTTCTAGTCCAACTCCCTGCTTAGGCAGGAAACCCTACACCACTTCAGACAAATGGTTATCCAACCTCTTCTTAAAAACTTCCAGTGTTGGAGCATTCACAACTTCTGGAGGCAAGCCGTTCCACTGATTAATTGTTCTATTAATTGGCCCCCATCTTCACCCAAATCTTCAACAAATCACTAGAGATATGCCATGTTCCTTCTTGCTTCAAACGCTCCACTATCATCCCAGTGCCGAAGAAGCCCTCCATCAAGGAACTGAATGACTACAGACCAGTTGCTCTAACATCTGTAGTTACGAAAACCTTTGAAAGGCTAGTGATGTCCCACTTGAAAACCATTGCGGATCCACTGTTAGACCCTATTTGTATACCGAGCAAATAGATCGACAGATGATGCTGTTAATATGGCTCTGCACTACATCCTACAACATCTTGAATCTCCAAAGACCTACGCAAGGGTCCTCTATGTAGACTTTAGTTCAGCATTCAATACCATCATACCAGACATTCTTCTAACTAAACTAAATCAGCTAGCGACCACCATTGAGCCCAAAATTTCTGTTTCTAAGTGAGACAGTTGTTAGGTGAATTTTGCCTCATTTTACGACCTCCCTTGTCACAGGGGTGAGGTGAATCACTGCAGTTGTTGATTAGTAGCGTGGTTGTTAAGTGAATCTGCCTTGCCCATTGACTTGGCTTGTCGGAAGTTGCAAAAGATGATCACATGATCCTGTAACCGTCATAACTATGGGTCAATTGCCAAGCATCTGAATATTAACCACGTGACCACGGGGAATGTCGCAACAGTCGTAAGTGTGAAAAATGGTCATACGTCTCTTTTTTCAGTGCCGTTGTAACTTTGAACAGTCACTAAATGAACTGCTGTAACCCGAGGACTATCTGTACAGATCCCATTATCTCATACATCTAAGAAGGTATTTAAGGTGTATTTCACTAGAAGGTTTGGATCTAGCCGGAGTCTTCTTATCTACATATCTACATATACATTACTTCTTATCTACATACTGTATATATATTCCACTAAAACTCTTGTGTCTGTTAACTTTTAATTGCCACAAAGAAGAGGGAGTGAAGCTATTCTCCAAAGCACTTGAAGGCAGGACAAGAAGCAATGGGTGGAAACTAATCCAGGAGAGAAGCAACCTAGAACTAAGGAGAAATTTCCTGACAGAACAATTAATCAGCGGAAGAACTTGCCTCCAGAAGTTGTAAATGCTCCAACACTGGAAGTTTTTAAGAAGAGGTTGGATAACCATTTGTCTGAAGTGGTGTAGGGTTTCCTGCCTAAGCAGGGGGTTGGACTAGAAGACCTCCAAGGTCCCTTCCAACTCTATTATTATTATTATTATTATTATTATTATTATTATTATTATTATTATTATTATTATTATTATTATTATTATTATTATTATTATCATCATCATCATCATCATCATCATCATCATCATCATCATCATCCATCATCATCATCATGATTGATTGATTGATCAGTGGAATAGGTCACCTCCAGAAATTGTGGATGCTCCATCACTGCAGGCTTTTTAGAAGAGATTGGATAGATAGCCACTTGTCTGGAATGGTATAGAATCTCCTGCTTGAGCAGGGGGCTGGACTAGAAGACCTCTAAGGTCCCTTCCAGCTCTATTGAGCTTCAGATTCAACCCACAGCCCGTCTCGTTTCGCTAAGCCAAAAAAGGACGACGTTTGAGCCTCCGGCCGCAGAGGGCGCTCCAAGCAATACGCGGCGCCGTTCGGGAAGCCGGAAGCGGAAGCGGGAGTGAGACGGCGGCAGCAGCAGCGCCAGAAGGGTGGGAAGCGCCGGGGCGAGCGGCGATCGCTGCAGCCTCCCCGAAGCCGCGGGGATGAGGCGGGACGTGCGCATCCTCCTGCTGGGGGAAGGTAAGAGCCGGGAAGGGAGCAGGCAGGCCTGCCCAATCGGGGGAACGGGAAGTGCCGCCGCGTGGGCGCTCCGGGTCTCAATGGGGTCGGGTCTTGTAGCAGCCTGGTGAAAAGGGGGCGGGGCCAAGAGGTCTATGGGCGGGGCGGGGCTAAGGATTTGTGGGCAGGGTCAGGAGGCCTGGGAATGACCTTGGAAGAGAGTCAGGCGTGGAATCAGGACACGTGGGGATGGGGGGTTGCAGAGAAGGGTGGGGAAGTTGCATTCCAGAGAGGGGGTGGCCCTAACTGGCCCTTGCTTGCTTTGGTTGCAGTAGTCAACTTGGCTTGACTACTGCAATGCTCTGTGCATGGGGCCGCCCTTGGAGACTACCTGGACCCTTCAACTGGTCTATAAATGCAGGAGGGGCAAGCAGGGTTGGGCATGCCGCAGTATGCCCAGGTACCACCTCTGCTTTGCCCGCTGCACTGGTTGGGCATACCTCGGTTTGCCCACATCCTGCCTCATCCCCGCAGCTTCGGGAGGGGAGGGGGCTGGTTTGCTTCCAGGTGCAATTTCAGGTACCTGTAAAGCCATCAGGCCAGGTAGAACCGCCTTGTCTCCCTTTAGCATCCGCCCTGCTGATTCGATGCTGCAAGGTTATTTTTATTTATTTATTTATTTTGTTATTCTTATATGCCGCCCAACTCCCGAGGGACTCAGGGCGGCGTACAACAAAGAGAAATACAAGAATAATCAAAAATTACAAAGAATTAAAAACAAGTACAAAATTTAAAACGGTTATTTAAAACAGCAACATCCATCCAGCACATACATACTTGGGGGGTAGGCTCAGGTGGAATTAAGCTGTCCCCCCCACCTGCAGGAATAGCCATGTCTTCACGGCTTTTCGGAAGGCCAGCAGAGTAGGGATGGTCCGGGTCTCTGGGGGTAGTTGGTTCCAGAGCACGGGGCCGGCCACAGAGAAGGCTCTCCCCCTAGGGCCCGCCAGCCGGCATTGCTTGGCCGACGGGACCTGGAGGAGGCCAACTCTGTGGGCCCTAACCGGTCGGAGGGAAGTATGAGGCAGAATGCGGTCCCGAAGATATCCTGGTCCTAAGCCATGAAGGGCTTTAAAGATGGTGATCAACACCTTGAATTGGACCCGGAGACCGATGGGCAACCAATGCAGCTGGCGGAGTATCGGTGTCACGTGGGTGTACCTTGGCACACCCACCACAGCACGCGCAGCCGCATTTTGCACCAATTGAAGTCTCCGGATACTCTTCAAGGGTAGCCCCATGTAGAGCGCATTGCAGTAGTCCAAACGCGAGGTGACAAGGGCATGAGTGACCGTGAGTAGAGCCTCCTTCTCCAAGTATGGCCGCAACTGGTGCACTAGGCGAACCTGTGCAAAGGCCCCCCTAGCCACAGCGGAAAGATGGTGGTCCAATTTTAGCTGTGGATCTAGGAGGACCCCCAAGTTGCGGACCTGGTCTGAGGGGGTCAGTTTCGCACCCTCAAAGACCAAGGAGGGATAGTTGTCCTGAACCTTAGGAGGCAATATCCACAGCCACTCAGTCTTGTCAGGATTAAGTCTGAGTCTGTTCCTCCCCATCCAGATCTTAACGTCGTCCAGGCATCGGCACATTACATCCACTGCCTCCCTGAAGTCAGACGGGGTGGTAATAGCACTTAGCAATAGCACTTTACTTATATACCGCTTCATAGTGCTTTACAGCACTCTCTAAGCGGTTTACAGAGTTCAGCATATTGCCCCCAACAATCTGGGTTCTCATTTTACCCACCTCGGAAGGATGGAAGGCTGAGTCAACCTTGAGCCTAGTGAGATTTGAACAGCTGAACTGCTAAACTAGCAATCAGCTGAAGGTCGCAATGCTGCTTTTAACCACTGCGCTATCTCAGCTTGGTGATGTACAGCTGGGTGTCGTCAGCGTACTGATGGAAACACACCCCATGTCTGCGGATGATCTCACCCAACGGTTTCATGTAGATGTTAAACAGGATGGGCGAGAGAACCGACCCCTGAGGCACCCCACATGATAGGGGCCTAGGGGACGATCTCTGCCCCCCTGCCAACACCGACTGCATCCGATCGGCGAGATAAGAGGAGAACCACCGTAAGACGGTGCCTCCCACTCCCAACTCGCCGAGCCGATGCAGAAGGATACCATGGTCAATGGTATCGAAAGCCGCTGAGAGGTCAAGTAGCACCAGGATGGAGGAGCTCCCCACATCCCGGGCCCGCCAGAGATCATCCATCAGAGCGACCAAGGCAGTTTCTGTACTGTAGCCGCGCCTGAAGCCCGACTGATAAAGATCTAGATGGTTGGTGCCCTCTGGGTGCTTTTGATTAAATAATGCCATGCATTGGGGTTCTGGGTGGCTGTGGGTGTTTCAGTGTATCAAAGTCTTGCTACAAACATAAGATTGGCTTAGTGGGCGCTTCATCATTGGAGGTTTTTAAGAAAAGATTAAGTCTGAAATAGTATAGGTTCTCCTGCTTGAGCAGGGGGCTGGACTGGAAGACCTCTAAGGTCCCAACCAGATTCTATTCTATTGTATTCTATTCTATTCTATTCTATTTTATTTATTCTATTCATTTCTATTCTAATTTATTTTCTATTCTATTCTTATTCTATTCTATATTCATTCTATTCTATTATTCTATTCTATTATCATCATCATCATCATCATTCTATTCTATTCTCATTCCATTATTCTATTCTATTATTTTCATTCCGTTATTCTATTCTATTCTTATTCTTATTCTTCTATAATACAGGCAGTCCTTGATTTACAACGGTTTCTTTAGAGATAAAGAATCTCTAAATCTCTATTCCCACCCCACTCCAGGGGAAGGATATTGCAAAATCCCCATTCCCTCCCCACTCCAGGGGAAGGATACTGCAAAATCTCCATTCCCTCCCCACTCCTGGGGGAAGGATATTGCAAAATCCCCATTCCCTCCCCACTCCTGGGGGAAGGATACTGCAAAATCTCCATTGCCACCCCACTCCTGGGGGAAGGATATTGCAAAATCTCTATTCCCACCCCACTCTGGGGCCAGCCAGAGGTGGTATTTGCCGGTTCTCCGAACTACTCAAAATTTCCGCTACCGGTTCTCCAGAACCTGTCAGAACTAGCTGGGTTTCACCCCTGCCCCCCATCCCTCAAGATACAGATGGCTTCCCCACTGTTGTTGCTCAAAAGAGACAGAAAGTCCTGCTTCTTCACCCAGGCCTTTGGAGAGGGAGACAATCCCTTGCTCTATCACACTTGCCATCTTACGTCTTTATCTTTTAAGTTATGTTGATAGTTATTATATATATATATTTAATGGTTGTGAGCTCTCCAGAGTTGTTGGAAGTCAGGCGGCATATAATTTGATGCATGATTGTGGTTTTTTACATACTCAGCCAGATGTTCAGAGCGGAGTTGACATTTTTATCCCCGCTGTCGAGTCCTTTCCAAGGACCTGGGTTAAGACAGATGTTGTTGGAAGGCGTTAAAGGTATCGTCATGGGATGTAAGCTGTTCCAAGTCAAGCCCACCTTCTGCAATTGACTGATTGGGATTTTGTCAATGTGGATAGCAATAGCACTTAGACTTATATACCGCTTCATAGTGCTTTACAGCCCTCTCTAAGCGGTTTACAGAGTTCAGCACATTGCCCCCAACAATCTGGGTCCTCATTTTACCCACCTCAGAAGGATGGAAGGCTGAGTCAACCTTGAGCCTGGTGAGATTTGAACAGCTGAACTGCTGAACTAGCAGTAGCCTGTAGTGCTGCATTTAACCACTGCACCATCTTGGCTCTGGTGGCTGGTGTTCAGTTGGTGTTCCAGATGTTTTGGGATTGCACGCAAGGTGCCTAATCACTATTGGTATTTCCTTTCTTTTGCCAAGGTCATTCTATGTGGAGATCTTTGTATTTTGTGCTTCACTTCTTTCTCTTTTTGTCTGTCTGTCTAACTAACTAACTAACTAACTAACTATCTGATTAATATATTTTGCCTTTTGCAAAATCACATCTAGTAACATTCTATGTTAACTATTTTCCATATGTTCTTCTACATTTTCTTCATGTCCACTATCTAGATTTTTTAGTCTTTCTTATTGACAGCTGCTCTGGGAGTTATGTGGCACTTTAATGTCTTCATTTTGTGTGCTTTAACTGACGTAATCTAAAAATTGGCCTAGATTACAGTTTTATATTTATTTTATAATTAAATAAATAAATAACGATTGAGAGACCTGATCCTAAAATGTCCTGACATCTTTGCTGCAGCAGTCCAACCTGATTATAACTTACAGACTAACTTGAACTGAACGCGTGCCATAGGTTCGCCGTCACAGGTATAGCGTTTCCTGCTTGAGTAGGGAGTTAAGACTAGAAGACCTCCAAGCTCCCTTCCATCTCTCCTGTTCTGTTATTCGGAGAATCAGAATAATGAGCGATCAGGAGTGAAGTGATGGAGAAGAGCAAAGTATTACAGCAGCTGAGGGAATGTTGGGTCAGATCTCACATCTTTTTTTTTTGAAATTTTTTATTTTTCCTGAGGAGGTTCAGATCTCACATCCTTTTTTTTTTTTTTTTTGAAATTTTTTATTTTTCCTGAGGAGGTTCAGATCTCACATCCTTTTTTTTTTTTTGAAATTTTTTATTTTTCCTGAGCAGGTTCAGATCTCACATCTTTTTTTTTTTGAAATTTTTTTTCCCACCACACTTACACAAATATCCATACATATACCATATTATCAAAACATCCATAGTAATATATTTCTATCCAAAATAACCTAGACATATATCCTTAATTTGCTCCTTTATATTTTTATCTCCAGTCTGCTTTCCTTCTATATTTCATACTACTCCCCTCCCTCTATCACCCTCTCTCCCCTCTACCTTCTTCCTCCCTCTCTACCTCTTTCCTACTTCCCTCCTCTCCTTCTCCCCTTCCTTTCTACTTCCTCTTTCTCCCTCCTATCCTTCCCTGAGTGCATCTAATCTTAGTCCTTCCTATGGTTAGCAGACTAGAAATTCAGAAACCCTAAACTTTCCAACATCGGAGCTATTTCTTAGACTTGTATCACTCTATCTATATTTATATATTTAATATATTCTACCAGGTATATCTACTATTGTTCTAATGCTGCCTCCTTCCTCCTATTTTTGTCGCCTGAGCCCATCACTTCTAATTTACAACTTTCTTCCAAATCAATCACTATAGCTTAACTTCCAAGAATATTCATTTTCACTTATACCTCTTAATCTCACATCTGAGGGACCTTAGTCCATCTCAGTTGCAATGCGGAGATAATCTGAGTCCCCTTGCTACTTTCCAGGGTCATTTGAGCTAGAAGTAACTTACCGAGAACTGTTTGTACAAGAGTAAATGGTGACCTCAAGGTTTGTTCCCTCTGGGCTTGCTGCCTTGCGGGTAATGATAGAAAATAGGTTGGAAAATCTGCTGTGGCTGTAAAAAATCTTTCTTTATATCATGTCTAAGTCATAAGAGCCGAGATGGTGCAGTGGTTAAATGCAGCCATTGCAGGCTGACTGCTAGTTCAGCAGTTCAGCTGTTCAAATCTCACCGGCTCAAGGTTGGCTCAGCCTTCCATCCTTCCGAGGTGGGTAAAATGAGGACCCAGATTGTTGGGGGCAATATGCTGAACTCTGTAAACCGCTTAGAGAGGGCTGTAAAGCGCTATGAAGCGGTATATAAGTCTAAGTGCTATTGCTATTGATATTGCTATCTTTGTATGAAGGACGGAATGCGAATTGTCCTCAACTTATGACCTGGGATTGTGACCTGAATTTCTTGCCATAAGTCATTGCAGTGATAAGCCAAGCCAGATTCAATTTTGCAGCCATTGTTTCCTAAAATTCATTTTTTATTTTTTTCATTCAGTCCTACTAATTTTTTCTTTCTTTAAGCAAATCATACGGTTTGTTCAATGAATTCAGCTTCCCACACGGGTGTTTTTTTTTTGTTTGCTGAAAATTGTCCCCCCCCCCAAAAAAAAGTTGTGTGATTGCGGGATGCTGCAATCGGTTGTCGATGTGAGCCAGCGCTCGAATTGTGATTATGTGATCATGGGTGTGTGTGTGTGTGTGTGTGTGTGATGATTGTTAAGATAGTACAGTAATATTATAATGTATGGATGAAGTTTTATGATTGGATAGAACATGAATATATGTAGAAGTTAAATTAGAATAATTAAAAAATGAGAAAAGGGAGAATAAATGGTGGTAACCCAGATGACAGAATTAGAATTTTGAGGAGACAGCATTAGATTTACTTGGATTAAAAGGTAATGGGTATAGATATGATATAAAAATAATGAGTTTAGAAGGGACACCGACAATTTAATTTAATTTAATTTAATGGATTTGTATGCCGCCCAACTCCCTAGGGACTCTGGGCGGCTCACAACATAAAGATGTATGGTAATATGTTGTCAGTCTGTTAAATATTAGAGGTATGAGGATTAGAGTCACTCAAAGGAAAGGATTAGAGGGAGAAAGAGGAAGTAGGAGGTGAGAGGAGAAGGAGTGGAGGGTAGTAGGAAGGGGGAAAGAAGGAGCAAGAAGGTAGATAAAAGAGGGAGATAGAGGAAAGGCAGTGCAAAGGAAAGAAGAAAAACAGACTGATAAATAACAGCATAATATAAGTGCAAAAATAAGATATTGAATTATGACTGATTAGATAGAAATGTGTAATTATGTATGTTATTGATATATTTTAAGGTATATGCATTGATATGTGTATGGATATTGTGGAGAAAAAATAAAAAAACTTTTACAAAAAAAAAGATAGTACAGTATGCGCTGATAATGACTAAGACATATTGTAAGTCGGTTTCTCCAAGGCCGTTGTAACTTTGAACTGTCATTAAACAAAGGGTTGTTGGCCTAGGTGGCTAGCGAATTTTAGGAGTTGAAGGCCACAACCTTAGAGTTGCCATAGGTTGAGACACCCCTGATATAGGGTCTATAGAGCCGCGGTGGGGCAGTGGTTAGAGTGCAGTACTGCAGGCTACTTCTGCTGCCTGCCGGCTGCCTGCAATTTGGCAGTTTGAATCTCACCAGGTTCAAGGTTGACTCAGCCTTCTGTCCTTCCGAGGTCGGTAAAATGAGGACCCAGATTGTTGGGGGCAATAGGCTGACTCTGTAAACTGCTTGGAGGGGCCTGTAAAAGCACTGTGAAGCGGTATATAAGTCTAAGTGCTATTGCTATTGCTAAATAGAATGGTTACATTGTCCTGTGGCGAGTTGGCTGCAATGAGTTGGCCTTGACGAGTTGACCATGGTGAGTTGCCCACAGCAAGTTGGCTGTGGCACGTTGTCCCATTTCCCCCGATATAGCATATATCCGTGATGGCGAACCTATGTTTGCCATCATCAACAGGTGACACGCAGAGCCCTCTCTGCAGGCACGCGAACTGTCGCCCCAGCTCAGCTCCACCACGCGTGCGCCTCCCGCCGGCCAGTTGGTTTTCAGGTCTCTGCCGCACATGCGCGGGGCCCGGGTGCATGCGGGAAATGCACGTGCATGTGCGGGGGGCAGAGGCGTGCGGGGGGCGCATCCACAGGGGTGCACATGCATGCACGGGGTGGGGGAACGTGGGGGGTTATGCGTGCATGCGTGGGGGGCAGGTGGAGTGCGGGGGTCACACACATGCGCAGGGGGAGTGGGGGGGTCGCACGTGCATGTGCGGGGCTGGGGTCACGCGTGCATGGCATTATGGGTACACACACGCTATTGCGCGCACACAGGTGCACTTTCGGCATGCGACGACAAAAAGGTTAGCCATCACTGGCATATATAATGTTTGCCTTTGAATAGAAAGGCCCGATTAAAAACCCAGTGAGCCCAGTAGGCTAATTAAATCACTGCTTCTCACTGATTTATTTCTCGGGCTTGTTCGTGGGTTTTAAAATAATAATGCGGAGGAGAGGAACTTCTTGAGGAAAGACAGACCGTCCAAGCTAAAAACCGTTCTGCAGACTTGGAGCTGCGGATGGAACTCTGTGTCCGGAACAGAATCCTACATTCATTTCAGGAAGGGATTAAAAATCTGGTATCTAGGTGTGAAATCAGGGTGGGACCGAATGAGTTGTTTGAAAGCCAGAGAGTGAAAACATTTCCTGCTTTGCTTTTCTTGTGGAGAAAGAAAGAAAGAAAGAGAGATTCTGTTTTCCCTTTTATTTCTTCCAATAAAGCCATTCACTATGGGAGATTTATAATAAGGCTTGCCGTACATCATAGTACGTCAGGGTACCATTGTTAACCTGGTTGCAACTCTTTTTAAGCAGCCTTTTCTATCTTTTTTTAAAAATTTAATTGATAGGACCTTTTTGGAATCAAACCTGACGTAGTACTGCAGAGCCCCAGTTGACCATTTACCAGCCTGAATCTGCAAAAAAAAAAAAAAATAATCTTCAGCTTGCATTCTTCATGTTAAAGCCAATCAATCAGATATTTGTTCAAGTTACAAAGTAGTGTCTCAGATACGAAACTGGGCTATAAGTCTCTTTTTGGGGGGAATGTTTTGAAACCACTCCACAAATAAAAGCTGAAATCTTTCCCCCGAGGCTTGGCTGATGCTCCAATGTTGTCACTTTTTTTTTTAATGGCTGACTTTATTGAGCTTTTCTTGGGAACTGGACAGCTCTACCACGGAGATGCCTTCCGTGACGAACACTTTGTTTCATGCCCTTTTAGAGCCAACCTCAGAAAAAATATATCTTTTCTCTGAGCAAACAGATTGTTTTAGAACAGTGTTTCCCAACCTTGGCAACTTGAAGATATCTGGACTTCAACTCCCAGAATTCCCCAGCCAGCATTCGCTGGCTGGGGAATTCTGGGAGTTGAAGTCCAGATATCTTCAAGTTGCCAAGGCTGGGAAACACTGCCCTAGAAGCTTCTAGCTCTGATCATTACTGGCAATTCATTACCGTATTTTTGGGAGTATAAGAGGCACCGGAGTATAAGACACACCTTAGTTTTGGGGGAGGAAAATTGGGGGGGGGGGGAAATCTGCCTACCAGGAATTCATCTGGCTAGCGTCCTTCGTCTGGTCAGCTTCAGCACATGATTTTATCCCCTGGTTAGGGCTTAAAAAAACCTTATTTGGAGCAAGTAGCAATGAAAAAAAGCCTGCAAAGACTTAGGGCTGGAAAAAACCTCCTTCGGAGAGAATAGCAATTAAAAAAAGCCTGTAAGCCCGGGAAGATCGTTAGCGCCTCATTAGGGCTGGGGAAAAAAAGCTTCGAAAAAGCTACATTCAGAGTATAAGACTATCCAAATTTTCAGCCTCTCTTAGGGGGGGGGAAAGGTGCGTCTTACACTCCGAAAAATACGGGTAATTGCCTTTTGGCTGGAACATGATGCGTTGTGAAGTTCAAAACATCTGGAGAAGATCAGGTTGCCTATTTTTATCTTAAGATAGTTGGCGGTACTTTGCTGGAAAGAAGTGTTCCCCAGAAATAATCCAGCAAAACAAGTATGAGACTTGGGTTTTATCTGGATAATTCAGGACATGTTGTTGTTCAGTCGCTAAGTCGTGTCCAACTCTGTTGTGGCCCGCCAGCAGCCTGTGCAGCTGGTAGCTGATTCCGACAGCGAAGAGGCTGATGTGGTGATGCGCCAGCGGCCTGTGCAGCTGGCACCCAAGTCGGACAGTGAGGAGGCTGGAGAGGACTCGGTGCCAGAGGCGGAGATTCAGCCGGGGCCTTCAGAACCTCCAGAAGCTCCCATCAGTGACGAGGAAGGAGCCTATTCTCAATGCATGGGCACGCAGAGCTGCCAAAAGGCAGGAATGGTTCCTCAGGAGGAGGTCTCCTCGGGAGTAAGGCTTGGGGCTAATTGGCCACTCCCCTAGCCTATTTAAGGGATGACGACGGAGCCAATTTGCAGGAAACAACGTTCGTTGGTTCATATTCCTTCGTGTCTTGAGTCTGATCGGCTCTTGTTCTATCTCTTGGCATTTTTCCTGCAAATTGCTTCTGGGCATTTTGCCAACCACCGTAAGATTGCTGTTATTTACAAGACTGTTTACTCAGAATTGAGTTATTATTTCGTGGACTCCTGCTGGCTGTTAATGAATTAATAGCCGGTGTTCAGAAAAGACTCCTTTAAACTGTATTTGTGTTTGATGACTACTAAGAAAGCTCATTAGTAGTCCTTAATTAGTAAACTAAGGTTTGTACAGACTTTGTGTGTGCTGCGTTCTTTGTGGTCCGTAGCTGGGGCAGAACAAACTCTTCATAGGCCTGTGGAGCACAGAAGGCCACGCCCAGATCCTCCACTCAGTGTTTACCCAAACTCATGTTCATTGCATCAGTGACCCCCATTTAACCATCTCATCCTCTACCGTCCCTTTCTTCTTCCATCTTTCCCAACATCAGGGTCCTTTCCACTGAGTCCCGCCTTCTCTTTTGGTGACCAAAGTCTTGGAGCTTCAACTCAATTCTGGATGTAGCGCAAGGTTAAATTAAAACAGCGCAAACTTCTGATTTGGAAACATTTGGTGGGTGTTCTGGCAACGGAGACAAGCGTTTCCGGGGTGTTGCAGACTGGCTCCAAAATTGTACATTGTAGCCAGAAGCTAACAAGCAAACCGCATTTCGGAATCGGCGCCAATGACCACGCATGAACATTGTGACATTCACGTATGAGATGGCGGACTGTGTATAGAGCTAGGATGCTCACTAGCAGGTTTTACAGATTAACAGAGTTGGAAGGGACCTTACAGGTCATCTAGTCCAACCCCCCGCTCAAGCAGGAGACCCTACACCAGTAATGGCGAACCTATGGCACGGGTGCCACAGGTGGCACGCGGAGCCATATCTGCCGGCACGTGAGCCGTTGCCCTAGCTCAGCTTCAGTGTGCATCTGCGCGCCGGCCAGCTGATTTTCGGCTAGCGCAGAGGCTCTGGGAGGGCATTTTAGGTTTCCAGAGGGCTTCCGGGGGGGATTTTCATCCTCCCCAGGCTCCAGGGAAGCCTCTGGAACATGGGGAGGGCGAAAAACAGGCCTACCGGGCCCACCAGAAGTCGGGAAACGGGCCGTTTCTGGCCTCCAGAGGGCCTCTGCGGGGGCGGGGGAGGCCATTTTAGCCCTCCCTAGGCATTGAATTATGGGTGTGGGCACTCACACGTGCGTGATAGCGCGCGGGCACGCGCTTTCGGCACCCGAGGGAAAAAAGGTTCACCATCACTGCCCTACACCATTTCTGACAAATGGCTTAATGCTCCTTTTTGCTATGGGCACAGTTACCTCATCCAAGGCCACAAAGGAAGCCAATTCAGTCAAAGGTTGAAGTTTTGAGGTTCATATGAGACGGTCCAACCCTCACGTCACTTGATTAATACAGGTAGTCCTCGACTTACAACAGTTCACTTAGTGACCGTTCAAAGTTACAACGGTGCTGGGAAAAGGGGGACTTACGACCGTTTTTCACACTTATGACCGTTGCAGCATCACCATGGTCAGGTGATCAAAATTTAAATGCTCAGCAACTGACTCATAGTTAGGACGGTTGCCTTGTCCCTGGGTCACGTGATCCCCTTTTGCGACTTTCTGCCAAGCCATTGGGAAAATCAGATTCACTTAACAACCGTGTTACGAACTTAACAATTGCAGGGATTCACTGAAGAACAGTGGCAAAAAAAAGTCATAGGGCTGAAAAAAACCTTTTTCGGAGGGAATAGCAATGAAAACAAGCCTGCAAAGACTTAGGGCTGGAAAAACACTTCTTCGGAGGGAATAGGAATGAAAAAATCCTGCAAGCTGGGAAGATCTTAGCACCTCGTTAGGGTCTGAAAAAACCTTTTTCGGAGGGAGTAGCAATGAAAACAAGCCTGCAAAGATGGAGTAGGAAGCCAGGAAGATCGTTAGCACCTCGTTAGGGCTGGAAAAAAAAGCTTCGAAAAAGCTACATTCGGAGTATAAGACGCACCCAAATTTTCAGCCTTTTTTTATTTTTTATTTTTTTAATTAAATACACAAAACTATACAACAATACAACAGTGACATACACAACAACAAATAAGCATTTTGGGCTTTTCTGTTTAGCCCCTAACTCCAATAAGCTATCCTCGGAACTTTACATAATTTAAGTTACATTTTTTTAACCATAATAAACAACTATATCCGTATTATCTATATAGCCTTTTAAATCTATAGTTTTTACTTATATTAATATAAATATACCGTGTTACATTTAATGAATTTTTACACACAAATATCTTATATTATTCATAGTTGGCAGATATACATTTTATACATTCCTTCTTTTTCTTAACCAGTCATAAAATTTGTTCCATATTATATAAAAGTCTGATTCTTGTTTATCCTTTAATTCCTTTGTTAATTTGTCCATCTCAGCGCAGTCCATCTCAGCGCAAATTTTCAGCCTCTTTTAAGGAGGGAAAGGTGCGTCTTATACTCCGAAAAATACGGTAATAACTTAATTAAGTGAACCTGGCTTCCCCATTGACTTTGCTTGTCAGAAGGTCATCAAAGGGGATCACATGACCCCGGACACTGCAACCGTCATAAGTACATGCCAGTTGCCAAGCGTCTGAATTTTGATGACCTGACCATGGGGATGCTGCAACGGTCGTTAAGTGTGAAAAATGGTCATTTTTCCCCCCAGTGTTTGTTGTAATTTCGAACGGTCACTAAAGGAAATGGTCGTAAGTCGAAGACTACCTGTAACTGTATTGCTTCTCTCTCTTATAGCCCAAGTGGGGAAAACGTCCTTGATCATGGCTCTGGTGGGGGAGGAGTTCCCTGAAGAGGTGAGTACAGGTTGCTATTATTCTTATTCTGCCTTATTCTTTTTTTTAATTATTTAAATAGTTTTTATTGCAATTTTCCAGTTTAAAAAAACATACAACATACAAAACAAACATGTACATCGCATATACATAAAATATAGTTCCACTAATACAGCTTTACGCCATCGTACTTTCCTTCTCGTTTCCATATTTTCCTAATTATGTCTATTGTTATATACCTAAACATTTTTTATCTTTCTCTATTCAATATATACACTATTACCTATTATCCCATAATTTTATACTATTAATTACAGTATATACCAGTGATGGCGAACCTATGGCACGTGTGCCACAGGTGGCACACGGAGCCATATCTGCCGGCACGCGAGCCGTTGCCTAGCTCAGCTCCAGCGTGCATGTGCATGCCATCCAGCTGATTTTTGGCTCGCACAGAGGCTCTGGGAGGGGCTTTTCGTCTTCCGGAGGGCCTCGGGGAGGGGCAGGGGGCGTTTTCGCCCTCCCCGGGCTTCAGGGAAGTCTCTGGAGCCTGGGGAGGGCGAAAAACGGGCCTACCAGGCCCACCAGAAGTTGGGAAATGGGCCATTTCTGGCCTCCGGGGGGCGGGGGGGCAGTTTTTGCCCTCCCCAGGGAATAAATTATGGATGTGGGCACTCGCGCATGCGCAATAGCGCGTGCGCATGCACTTTCGGCACCCGAGGAAAAAATTGTTTGCCATCACTGGTATATACATTATATACATTATTTTACAACCATTAAAGTTTAAGGTTACATCTATCACATTTTTTCTTTCTTATCTCATTTCTTAACACATTTCATTCTTATCTGAGTTTACACATTAATTTTACTTTTCTTTTCGAGCCAATCGTACCATCTATCCCAGATTTTATAATACCCTGTTTCCTCTCTCTCTCTTAGTTCCATAGTTAATTTGCTCATTTCAGCACTTATTCTGCCTTATTCTTATTATCTTATTCTTACAGCATTAAAACTTTCCCATAGAAATTTATAAGCAGGACAAAAGAGTGTAAATAAAAATACACTATGACATAGAAGCAAAGAAAGAAGAAACCTCAAGGGTTTCTTGCAGGACAGTGCAGGACCCTGGATGGTGGTTTTTATTTTGCCAACCATTTTTAAATCTAGAGTCTTTACAAACAAGCCATTATGATCTGAGTTACGCCAGAGATAAACCTTTTTTTTTTTGCCCCAGGTTCCTCCTCGGGCTGAAGAGATCATCATTCCTGCAGACGTCACTCCTGAGAAAGTGCCCACCCATATTGTAGACTATTCAGGTAGGTCACAGGCATCAATGGCAGGTGAATTTGTGGCTAAGAAGACAGGCAGTAGACAACATTATGGTTTACTGCGATGCCTGTGAGTTCAAGGGTTGGAATTCAGGCCGGATGCTTTTTCCTTCCCCTCTGTATTCACACAATTTTATTTTTGCATATTTATTTGTATCCTGCCTTTATTGTTTTTACAAATACCTCAAAGCGGCAAACATATCCAATATACTTTCCTCTTCCTATTTTCCCCACAACAGCCACCTTGTGAGATGGGTTGAGCTGAGAGAGAGTGACTGGCCCTAAGTCACCCAGCTGCCTTTCTTGGGTAAAGCAGGACTAGAACTCACGGTCTCCTGGTGGCCTAAAGTCACCCAGCTGCCTTTCATGGCTAAGGTGGGACTAGAACTCACAGTCTCCTGGTGGCCTAAAGTCACCCAGCTACGTTTCATGGCTAAGGTGGGACTAGAACTCACAGTCTCCTGGTGGTTGGCCTAAAGTCACCCAGCTACCTTTCATGGCCAAGGTGGGACTAGAACTCACGGTCTCCTGGTGGTTGGCCTAAAGTCACCCAGCTACCTTTCATGGCTAAGGCAGGACTAGAACTCACGGTCTCCTGGTGGTTGGCCTAAAGTCACCCAGACGACTTTCATGTCTACGGTGGGACTAGAACTCGCAGTCTCCTGGTGGTTGGCCTAAAGTTACCCAGCTACCTTTCATGGCTAAGGTGGGACTAGAACTCGCAGTCTCCTGGTGGTTGGCCTAAAGTTACCCAGCTACCTTTCATGGCTAAGGTGGGACTAGAACTCACAGTCTCCTGGTGATTGGCCTAAAGTCACCCAGCCAGCTTTCATGTCTACGGTGGGACTAGAACTCACGGTCTCCTGGTACCGTACCATACCATACCATACTGTGAGCATCCTGCAAGCGTTCGTTCCTTCTCTGAGCAAAAGATGGAGCCAACCTGGTTCCACTATGGCCTTAACATCCTATCTATGATGGATAGGCGGCTTCTCACTTTGCCTACGGCTGAAAGATTGCAGGGCCAAATCATGCCCCTTTTGTTTCTCCTTTCAGAAGCTGAACAGACGGAGGAAGACCTCAAAGAAGAGATTGCCAAGGTGATCCTAAGGTCTGGAGGGGTGGGGCGGGCCTAAAGGAGCTCCCCTCCCCTTCCTCTCTTTCCCTTCCTGAACGTAGACACCAAAACTCTTCCCAAATCCCACCCAAAGCCTGGTGGGAATTAATCTGGTCCGTTTTATCTTTGCTTCATTCATGCTTGTCAGCAGTAGCGCTATGGGGGGGGGGTTTAACCTACCAGCTTGAGAGAGAACCAGGCAGGAGAAGACTCAGGGGAAGAGCAGGCCAGAAGTCCTTGCAGAGAGCATGGATCACTTAGTTTCAGCAGGTTTACCATATACATACAGCTGTGTTGCCATGGGAAGCCCCAAGCGATGTCATAAAGCACAGTGAAGATGCAGTAGCAAAGAGGCACATAGCTCCCTGCATATGGAGAAAAAGCAAGAAGAGGGACTCAGCCTATATTCTAAAGGCAGGACAAGAAGCAAAGGATAGAAACTAATCCAGGAGAGAATCAACCTAGAACTAAGGAGAAATTTCCTGACAGTGAGAACCAATTAACCAGTGGAACGGCTTGCCTCCAGAAGTTGTGAATGCTCCAACACTGGAAGTTTTTAAGAAGAGATTGGTCAACCAGTTTGTCCAAAATGGTACAGGGTCTTCTGATTGAGTTTGGGGGGGGGGGGTTAGACTGGAAGACCTCCAAGGTCCATTCCAACTCTTATTATTCTGAGAAGCAGCATATTATTTATTTTTTTATTATTTATTAGTGAGATTTATATACCGCCTCACAGTGCAAGCACTCTCTAAGCGGTTTACACCAGTAAGCAATGTATATTTATATTGCCCCCAACAATCTGGGTCCTCGTTTTACCGACCTCGGAAGGATGGAAGGCTGAGTCAACCCTGAGCCGGTGAGATTCGAACCGCTGACCTGCGGATCACAGTCAGCTAAAGTGGCCTGCAGTACTGCACTCTAACCGCTGCGCCACCTGGGCTCTTGTAAATTAGAGAGTAAGATCTCCGTTTTAGCCCCACTAGATGGACCAGGCCAAGAATTCAACTTCACAGGAAGGCTAAAACTACTTTTACTGAGATTGGCAACAGTAACAGGATTCTTGCAAGTTTGATTGTCTCTGTGTCCCCTCTTCCTTCTTGTGTTCCATATGAATCGGGGAGGAAAGTAATCAAGCATCTTCCAGGTGTTATCTCACAGTTCTGGATTTTTTAAAGATGGTCCCTTTTACCTGGGTAACAGTTCCTGCATATTTCTGTCAAGGTCATCTTTCTACACTCAGCAGAACTGTCTCTGCCATGCTGGTAGTCATAAGTGGAGAGCATTGTTTAAATGTGCTAACTTACTAGAGCAGTGCATCAAACCTCTTGTTGATGGTGTTAAACCCAGCATTGGGATGCGAGTTCTCTGCAACAAAAATAACCTGGAGAGGAGCCCTGAGATGGAGATTTCCATGTGTGTCAACTCTGGCTGCTTTTGCTGCTTCATAGTTGCCACACACTTGGGGGGTGGGGGGAAGGGGACTAAATAGACTGGCTCGCAGACATAACAAAGAGCTCTCCCATGGGAACCAAGGTCATCCCAACAGGTGGCAGTTGGAGGAGGAAAGGAGTGACCAAGGAACCCTCCAACTGTTTTAATTTGACAGTGTGACTTGTGACACTTGGGGAGGGAAACAGTTACTCTCTTAATTCTGATATAATCTGCGGGAAACTTTCAGAGTTGGTTTTCACTAGCTGTGCCGATATGATGTACCCAATAAACATGTTCTTTGAGGAATCTTCCTGCCTCGGAGTTCTGAGGTCTGAGGTAGCGAGGTCGCCCCATGAACGTATGGAGGGCTGAAATGATTTTAAATTGTAAATGTGTCTTTTAATCTGTTTTTAGATGTTTTTATATCGATTTATGTTCGTTTCTGTTGTGAGCTGCCCAGAGTCCCTAGGGAGTTGGGCGGCATAGAAATATAATTAAATAAAATAAATAAATTTCTTTGGATGTGTTACTCGGAACCCTGACATTAAACCAACTCTGAAAGTTTCCCGCGATTATAGCATAATGTGTTTGTTAGAGCTGACAATGTGTTTGTTAGAACTCTCTCCCACTTTTCTCCCTTGCAGGCCAACGTGGTGTGCATGGTCTATGATGTCACAGAGGAGGCCACCATTGACAAGGTAACCCCAGCGGGCCCCTTAGCTGCCCATCTGCAAGTCCAACACTGTACTGCTTCTCCCTGCTTTGACTTTCCTAGGCAAGGCCCTATGAATGTCCATGAATTCTTCTCGGTATCTCATGATGTTTCTTGAAGGGCATCTGCTACATTGGATGTGGGGTGGATCTCGGCTGGAGCTGGTGGGAAAAGACTTGATGGCGTGGTTGGACTTGGGTGTCTCATCAAGGGCTTCTTTCTTAAAAATTGGGGAATGAGTTAGGGGTGCAGGGATTCTCTTGCCCACTTGCTTTTCCCTTCCTTGTTTCCCTAGATTCGGACAAAATGGATTCCAATGGTGAATGGTGGCATTGAGAGGTGTGCCAGGTATCTATTGTCCTACAGGGTGCTTTGGATCTCATGGGTCTCTGTTAATAAATCCCTTCGGGGTGGCTGCTCAGTGGCGCAGTGTTTATGGACACTGGATCTGTCGGCCAGTGATCCCTTCCCCCCATGCCATCCCACCCCACCAGAGGTGGGTTCCTACTGGTACGCTCTTGCCTGTTCGTCGCCGCAGAGCCGAAGAAGCTGGTGGCATTCGCGGCGTGGGGCTTCCCCCGCCCGCTTTCCCTGGCTGCCGGGACACCACCATTTGCATTCTTTTGCCCTCTGCGCATGCGCAAAGCGTTCTGCTTGCGCAGAGGGCAAAATAACGCAAATGGCGGTGTCCCGGCGGCCGGGGGAAGCCCCACGCCGCGAACGCCACCAGCTTCTTCGGCTCTGCGGCGACAAACAGGCAAGAGCGTACCGGTAGGAACCCACCTCTGCACCCCTACCCTTTTTCTGCCACTTTAACTTCAGCCTCTCTCCCATCCTTGATAAGTTTCTCCCAAATGTTTCTTCTTTTCAAGGATCCCCATCATCCTTGTGGGAAACAAGTCTGACCTGCACACCGGGAGCTCCATGGACACCATCCTGCCCATCATGAACCAGTTCTCTGAGATCGAGACCTGCGTGGAGGTCAGGAACTGTCCGGATGCTGGCAGGGAAATAGTACATACCTTTGATTGGGGTGACGGGAAATTCCTTTATGATAGACGTCCACAACACCCTGGGCCATGGCCCACTATCCGGGGTGTGGGGGAATGGGAGAACTTGACACAGCCAACTTGCTGCAGCCAATTCACCACAGCCAACTTGCCTTGGCGGCAGCTTGCTGCAGGACAGTTTAGCATTTCTATTTCATTATTTAAAATAAATAAAAATTGCTTTGATTTTTGACATTCACATTTCACGCTGTCCCTCCTTCAATGATTCTACCCCACCGTTTCTCTGATATTAGTGTAACTCTTGTCCCCGTACCAATTTGTCTTGTGGCAAGATGGCCGTGGCGAGTGGGCCGTGGTCATAGACCCAGAGGCAGTATTCAGCCGGTTCTGACCGGTTCTGGCGAACTGGTAGCGGAAATTTTGAGTAGTTTGGAGAACCGGCAAATACCACCTCTGGCTGGCCCTGCCCCCCGAGTCCCAGCTGATTGGCTGGGTCTTCTTTTGTTGCCCTGCACAAGAGAACGGAGCTGGAAAGCAGGTTAGTGGGGTGGGGAGGGAATGGGATTTTGCAGTATCCTTCCCCCAGGAGTGGGGAGGGAATGGGGATTTTGCAGTATCCTTCCCCTGCCATGCCCACCAAGCCACGCCCACAGAACCGGCAGTCAACAATTTTGAATCCCACCACTGCACAGACCCCACAACCAAGCCTTGAGCTGTTCGAAACCGGGTTGTGGAAGTGGCGGGCAAGCATCTGCATGTTTGCTCCCTTTGTGTGAGTTGGCAGGCATGCATGCCCACCGCTTGTGCAAACAGAGTTGCGTGTGTGCCCACCACTTGCATGGAACCATCCCTTCTCCCCTACCCCCAGCCGGAAAGTTTGCGGAACTCTGCTTTACGAGAGTTGAACTAGAAACTCGTCCACTGATTTAGCGGTAGCACATAATTTGCATCCAGAAGACCCCCAATTTTGGCCACCAACTTCTCAGCTTTTTCTCCTTTCTGATGATACCACATCAACATTTTTCTTTCGGTGAGGATTGGTAGAAAAGAGGCTTCGCTTTTGGTCTTTTAATTTGTGCCTGTTTTCATAGCCAGCCTCAGATTGAGAACTTTTGAGCGTCGTTTCAAGTATGTCTGTTTTATTTACCGGTGAGCAATGAATTGGTGTCTCTTTCCCTCTTTTTACACCAGTGTTCAGCAAAGAACCTGAAAAACATTTCTGAGCTCTTCTACTATGCCCAGAAAGCTGTTCTTCACCCAACTGCCCCTCTCTATGATCCAGAGGAGAAACAGGTAAACATCTGCCTGAATAATGTTGCAATTATAGTAGAGCAGGCAGGCCTGGCATCCGTTAACACAAGCTTGCTTGAACTTCTGGCAATTAAATTTCATGAAAGAAAAATGTTCTGTCCCCACTAAGAACGTAATACCACACTCAGTTTGTCACGATGTGAATATTGTCAGTTTGTGCATCTCTGGGTTTTTTACTGTTTCTTATATTTATGGTCAAGCAGACGTATGATATATTCTACTAGGCATGTCTGCATTCCAGAGGTTTCCTCCTTCCTTTCTCTTTGCCATTTCTACCAAGGTAGAAGTGATTTATTCCTTAGCCGATAAGATGTAGTCTAATAAGGATTCTTTTTATTATTTTTCTACTGAAATAAATATTTTGTTAATTAGATTTGAATCTCGGTTTTATTTTCTAAGTAAGTATGTTTTCAAAGGAGCAACGATCCATCGACCTCCGGAGTGATCTCCGCTAACACAGTTGGTACAAACTTATTTAATTCAAACACCACTACTAATAAACGTCTTAGCAGTGTATAAGCACACACCAATCTACAACCAGTCTTTTTTGGCAAGCAACCAACTACTAATTAAACTTCATTAATAGCTGGTATCAGTTCAAAGAGTTTGAAAGCAATGAAGAGCAACTGAGTCTTGATATCTTACCTAGCTTCAGAGAGTTGGCAAAGTTCCTAGAATTAGTTCTTGATAACCAAACTGCAGCAGAGAAAACAAAACAGGAGTCTTGGAGCAAGCTATGATCAGATGGGTTTTCCAAACATTGTTCTCTGCAGCCTTTTGGCTGCCTCTGATGTCCTTAAGTAGACTAGGGGTGTCACGGTGTGAATATTGTCAGTTGTATGTCTATGCAGGGTGCTGCATCCCTATTCTAATATTATGGTATATTCCATTACAAGCAGAACACGTGATATGATCTTGTACGCATGTCCACATTCCTGATTCTCCATTAATAGCAATAGCAATAGCACTTAGACTTATATACCGCTTCATAGTGCTTTACAGCCCTCTCTAAGCGGTTTACAGAGTTCAGCATATTGCCCCCAACAATCTGGGTCCTCATTTTACCCACCTCGGAAGGATGGAAGGCTGAGTCAACCTTGAGCCGGTGAGATTTGAACAGCTGAACTGCTGAACTGCAGTGCTGCATTTTAACCACTGCGCCACCTCGGCTCTTTTAATCACTTTAATCACTTTAATTAATTAATCACCTTTAATCACTTTTGACTTGGCTCTGACTGGAACGGTCACATTTTATTAGCAAAGATGTAATTAATCAGGATTTATTGTTTTTGTACCGAAATAAATATTTTCTATTAGACTTTTAATCTCGGCTTCATTTCTAACTGTCTGAATTCCAAGAAAAAATCCACATCGCCTCTATGAGATTTATTCTCATCCTTAACAAGGGGAGTGGCCAATTAGCCCCCAGTCTTACTCCCGAGGAGACCTCCTCTGGAGTAATCATTCCTGCCTCTTAGCAGCTCTGCGTGCCCGTGCATTCAGAGGAGGAGAAGCCTCTTCTTCCTCATCACTGCTATGAGGTGCTGGAGGTTCCGAAGGCCCTGGCTGAACCTCCGCCACTGGCACCGAGTCCTCGCCATCCTCCCCACTGTCCGACTCGGGTGCCAGCTGCACAGGCACTGGCGCATCACCAAGTTGGTCTCCTCTTGCACAGGATCCGCTATTTATTTATTTATTATTTATTTATTTATTTATTATTTGTTTTTTATTTATTTATTTATTTTGTGGGATTTATATACCGCCTCACAGTGCAAGCACTCTCTAAGCCAGTGTTTCCCAACCTTGGCAACTTGAAGATGTCTGGACTTCAACTCCCAGAATTCCCCAGCCAGCTGGCTGGGGAACTCTGGGAGTTGAAGTCCAGACATCTCCAAGTTGCCAAGGTTGGGAAACACTGCTCTAAGCGGTTTACACCAGTAAGCAATGTATATTTTTATATTGCCCCCAACAATCTGGGTCCTCATTTTACCTACCTCGGAAGGATGGAAGGATGAGTCAACCTTGAGCCAGTGAGATTTGAACTGCTGACCTGCGGATCACAGTCAGCTAAAGTGACCTGCAGTACCTGCCTCTAACCGCTGCGCCACCTCGGCTCACTATCAGCTGTGCGGGCTGCTGGCGGGTCACCACAAAAAATGAAAATGAATGTATCGGCATCTACTTCATGTTCCCTCTCTTTAAAATCGCACCTCTTTGTTTTCTGTCCTTCTCAGTTACGGCCAGCATGCGCCCATGCGCTCACTCGGATTTTCACCATGTCTGATCAGGACAACAACCAGATCCTAAGTGATGAAGAACTGAACTATTTCCAGGTACCATGTTGTTTTCCATGGGAGTTGGTGGTGGGGGAAGAAGCCTTTCTGTATTCTTAGAACCTTTCTGAGAGCTTCAAGATCTTTATGCTTTCAATAGGCATAGGTAGGGCAGATAGTCCTCGACTTGCGACCACAATCGAGCCCAACATTTCTGTTGCTAAGCAGAACATTTCTTTAAGCGAGTTTTGCCCTGTGTGACCACCTTTCTTGCCACGGTTGTTAAGTGAATCACTGCGGTTGTCTTTTTGACTGTATTGTTTAAATTATTAAAACGGACTACCGTATTTTTCGGACTATAAGATGCACCGGTGTGTAAGACGCACCAAGATTTTGAAGAGGTAAGAATAAAAAAGGGTTTGTCCTCCCTGGTCCCCAGGAGCATTCTGCAGGCCTCCCAAACCCTTTGCGCGCCCCGTTTTTCACACAAATGGGTGAAAAATGGACCCGTTTTTGCAAAAAATGGGGCGTCCAGAGGGTTTGGGAGGCCTGCAGAATGCTCCTGGGGGCTGGGGGAAGGCAAAAACAGACCTGTTTTTGCGAAAAACAGCCCTTTTTTTGCATGTTTTTTACAATAATGGGAGCGTTTTTGCCTTCCCCCAGCCCCCAGAAGCATTCTGCAGGCCTCCCGAACCCTCTGCGCACCCCATTTTTTGCAAAAATGGGACGCCGGGGTGGGGCTTCGGGAGGCCAAAAATGGCTGTATTCGGTGTATAAGACGCACCAACATTTCCACCCTCTTTTAGGGGGGGGAAAGGTGCGTCTTATACTCCGAAAAATAGAGAACCCCTTGCTAAAAATTTTGAAGCCCACCCCTGAATATACCGAGCTGAATATGGAACATCCCAGCTTCCCAGCAGCAGCTGAGCCTTTACCTTCTCTCTGAGTAAATCTGATGCTTCTATGTGTTCTTTGTGGATAGACCTGTCCCTTTTTTGTGACTGACCTCCTCCTTGCTTTTCTCGGGAAGTAGAAGTCCTGCTTTGGAAACCCGTTGGCTCCTCAGGCTCTGGACGATGTAAAAATGGTGGTGTGGAAGAACACAACAGATGGTGTCCAGGACAATGGCCTCACACTCAATGGTGAGCACAACAATCCACTCCTCTTTAAGTAGCTGGCCCTGGAAATGATATTAAAAAAAGATGTTGAGCCTCTAGAAATAAGAGTGCAGGGAAAACCCAGCTGCTGTGGCCTAGAGGTAGAGCACTTACCTCACAATCAGGAGGTTGTGAGTTTGATCCTAGGTAGCGGCAGATGTAAGGGTCTCCTGCTTGGGCAGGGGGTTGGACTAGATGACCTGCAAGGTCCCTTCCGACTCTGTTAATCTATATGAGGAATGGTTGCAGGAATTGGGTATGTCTGATTTAATGAAAAGAAAAAGGGTGATACAATAGCAGTGTTCCAATATTTGAGGGGGTGCCACAAGGAAGAGCGGGGGTCAACCTATTCTCCAAAGCACCAGAAGGCAGGACAAGAAGCAAAGATGGAAACTAATCAAGGAGAGAAGCAACCTAGAACTAAGGAGGAATTTCCTGGCAGTTGAAATTAATCAGTGGAACAACTTGCCTCTAGAAGTTGTGGGTGCTCCAACACTGGAAGTTTTTAAGAAGGTGTTGGATAACCATTTGTCTGAAGTGGTGTTGGGTTTCCTGCCTGAGCAGGGGGTTGGACTAGAAGACCTCCAAGGTCCCTTCCATCTCTGTTTGATTTGATTTATTATTAGAGTTGGAAGGGACCTTGTAGGTCATCTAGTCCAACCCCCTGCTCAAGCAGGAGTTCCTACACCATTTGAGACAGATGGCAGTCCAGTCTCTCCTTGAAGGTCGCAAGTGTTGGGGCTCTCACAACCTCCGCTGGCAAGCTGTTATTCTGTTCTGTTCTGTTGAGGTTGAGGTTAAGAAGACACAAATCTGTCCACTGGGGTAGCTTTGCTGTAGTTGCCTCTTCTGAACGCTACCCTTATACCTGTCCTCTTGTCTCTTCCCAGGCTTCCTTTTCCTCAACACCCTCTTCATCCAGAGAGGGCGTCACGAGACTACATGGACCATTCTTCGCCGCTTTGGCTATGACGATGCCCTGGAGCTGACTGATGACTATCTCTGCCCAGTGTGAGTCAGCCTGAACCCTCCTGAGTTTTTAGGTCCCTGTAAAAGAGAGGCAGTCCAGGAAGAGCCGTGGTGGCGCAGTGGTTAGAGTGCAGTACTGCAGGTTACTTCTGCTGACTGCTGGCTGACTGCAATTTGGCAGTTCGAATCTCACCAGGCTCAAGGTTAGACTCAGCCTTCCATTCTTCTGAGGCCAGTAAAATGAGGACCCAGATCGTTGGGGGCAAGAGGCTGACTCTAAACCGCTTAGAGAGGGCTGTAAAAGAACTGTGAAACGGCATATACTGTAAGTCGTAAGTGCTATTGCTGTAGTTGATTAGATGTTGCATTAGGAGCCCTGGGGGCGCAGTGGTTAGAATGTGGTATTGCAGGCTGAGACTCTGCCTGCAGTCTGGAGTTCAATCCTGACTGGCTACAGATTGACTCAGCCTTCCATCCTTCCGAGGTCGGTAAAACGAGGACCCAGATTGTTGGGGACAAGAGACTGACTCTGTAAACCGCTTAGAGAAGGCTATAATGGATGCTTGGCATCTGCTTCATATTTATGACCGTTGCAGTGTCCCAGTGTCATGTGATCCTCTTTTGCGACCCTCGGACAAGCAAAATCAATGGGGAAGCCAGATTCACTTAACAACCGTGTTACTAATTTAACAACTGCAGTGATTCACTTAGCAACGGTGGCAAGAAAGGTGGTAAAATGGGGCAAAACTCACTTAACAAAGGTCTCACTTAACCACAGAAATGTTGGGTTCAGTTTTGTGTCTGAATTAAACACCTGATCATGGGGCTTGCTGCAAATGGTCCTAAGTGTGAAAAACGGCCATAAGTCACATTTTTCAGTGCCGTCGTAACTTTGAACGTTCACTAAATGAACTGTTGTAAGTCAAGGACTCCCTGTATTGCATTGCAATACAGTTTTTGATGTCTCGGGGTGGCTAATGGTTTGTAGTAGTTGGAAAATTCATCAGACCCTCAAATTCTGCTCGTGTCTCCTTCAGGATCCGGGTACCGCAGGACTGTTCCACAGAACTCAACCACTTTGGGTACCAATTCCTGCAACGGATGTTTGAGAAACATGACAAGGTAAGTGTCAAAGAGGCAGAAACAGAATATCTTAATTGTGGGCCATGCCAGCGGTGAAATCTACTTACCTTCCCTACTGTCATCCGTGTTAGAACCCTGTTCAAACGATTGGGTTTGCTAATATATGAACAAACCACAAATCAATGTTATGTGTGTATTGCTTTAAATGAATTGTAGGTTGATTACTATATAAGGAAGCAAGAGAGAATGCTCTGTGTGTGTGTGTTTGATGGTGATTATGATCGTGTGTTCCAGAGTGCTGACTCTCTGCTGATTGTATCTGCTGCTTCACTGTTGAGTAATTGACTTTGTGACTGTGTGAAATTACTGTGAAGAGTTGCTGTGAAAAGAGTAACTATCTGTGATAGTGTAGATTTGAATGTTAGCTGTAATCTTTGTTTGCTAGTTAAAACAAAGATAGGCATGAAGAAGATTCTTCATATGGACTGAATGACTGTGTATGACTTGGACTTCCTATTTGAACTTTGCTACTACTTTAAGTAAACTATTTGTAAATACTAAACGTATCTATTTATTATTTATTTATTGACTATTTATTATACTATTTATTGACTAAATAGCATTCATATCAAACTGCAACACCACAACCACAATCACATTTTGCTGGGTATGTGCTCAACAGCACAATAACTCCGTGTTTTTTCACCCTCTGCACATGTGCAGAAGGCTTTGCGCATGCGCAGAGGGTTAAAAATAAGAAAATGACGACGTCCAGGCAGGTGGGCGGAGCCTCACGCTGCCGCCGCTACCGGTTCTCCAAACCACCGGCAGCCGCCGCTACCGGTACACCCGAACCGGTAGCATTTTACCCCTGGGCCATGCGCTTTTTCCCCATAGTGGCTGCATAGTGGTTGATCCCGTATCTTGTCACAGCAACCGGATCGCCAGTTCTGGCAAAGCGGTGAGATGCCAGGAAAAGTCTTGTCATTCAAATTACGAAAGAGATGGGAATGAGGGTTTTGGAAGAATGGGAAGAAAAGAGAGGCAGTAGAAGAAATGTACGTGGCAATCTGAAAGCTCCCTTTATTGGGAGAGGAAACAGAAGAGGTGCATCGGTTTGACCGGAAAAAAGGAAGCAAAGCTATCAAGCCCTTTTGGCTACAGAGTTAAGCTGGTCCTTCTCTTGAGGGCATCTTGCCCAGAAAGAAAGAAGTAAGAACTCTGTAGTTCTCTGTTGGGGATGGCAAGCAGAACTGACCCATAGGACAATTGGCAGGAGAGACAGGCTACGAAGGCCAATTGCTGGTCATTTCTGTCGCCACTCCTTCTCCAACTTTTGACTCGCGGGAAGGAAAAGCCTCTGTTCAGTTTTTGATCTTACCGCTCCGGCCAAAACTGCCAGATGCCAAGGGAAAGGGCACAGCACCCTGACCAGAAGGAGGCTCTACTCACGGTCACTCATGCCCTTGTCACCTCCCGATTGGACTACTGCAATGCGCTCTACATGGGGCTACCCTTGAAGAGTATTCGGAGACTTCAACTGGTGCAAAATGCGGCTGCGCGTGCTGTGGTGGGTGTGTCAAGATACACCCACGTAACACCCATACTCCGCCAGCTGCATTGGCTGCCCATTGGTCTCCGGGTACAATTCAAGGTGTTGATCATCATCTTTAAAATCCTACATGGCTTAGGACCAGGTTACCTCCGGGACCGCATTCTGCCTCATACTTCCCTCCGACCGGTTAGGTCCCACAGAGTGGGTCTCCTCCAGGTCCCGTCAGCCAAACAGTGTCGTCTGGCGAGGCCTAGGGGGAGGGCCTTCTCTGTGGGGGGCCCCGTGCTCTGGAACCAACTTCCCCCTGAGATCCGAATTATCCCCACCCTGCTGGCCTTCCGAAAAGCCATTAAGACATGGCTCTTCCTGCAGGCAGGGGTCTGAGACAATTTTATATCAGAGATCTCCCCCCGTATGTATGTTGCTGGATGTCTTTTTTAACTTTTTAAAACTGTTTTTAAATAAGTTTATTGTTTAGTGTTCTCTTAAAATGTTGTACTCCGCCCTGAGTCCTGAGGGAGTAGGGCGGCATAGAAGAACCTAATAATAAATAAATAAATAAAATCACTTTGGTAGATGAAGTTACCAAAGAAGCAGAGGCCTCCTTGAGCTGCTGTGGGCATGGTGGTCTTGTCTGTAGCAAAGGAGAAGCAAAGGGCAAGGTCACATCACCCTGCAGGCTTTGTAGCTGAAGTTACCAAAGAAGCAGAGGCCTTCTCGGGCTGCTGTAGGCATGGCGGTCTTGTCGTCTGTAGCAAGGGAGAGCTGCTTCTCAGGGCCCGTTTCTTTGCTCTGGCTTGTAGGATCGTGACGGCGCCCTCTCGCCCGTCGAGCTGCAGAACTTCTTTGGTGTGTTCCCCTACATCCCCTGGGGACCTGAGCTCTACCACACGGTATGCACCACAGATAAAGGCCTGCTTTCCCTGCATGGATTCCTCTGCCAGTGGACGTAAGCGCAGCCTCTCTCTGCCTCCCGTCAGACCACTTCTCCTCCCTTCCCTGGGTGGCTTGGTCCTATAACAGATGTGCTTCTTTTCCTGTGCTTGGATTTCCCCCAGGTTGGTTGCCTACCTGGACGTCCATCGCTGCTTAGAACACTTGGGCTACCTGGGGTACCCCATCTTCTCTCAGCAGGACTCTCAGATTTACGCCATCACAGGTAAATCACCTGCTGAACCTCTCCTCTTTCTGAACTCATGTGCGGTCAGTTCTCAACGTAACAACGATTTTATTGCTTGGTGTTCTTTAAAATGCTGTACGCCGCCCTGAGTCCTTAGGGAGTAGGGCGGCATAGAAGAATTCCCAAATAAAATAAAAATAAAATAAACAAGTAGTCCTCAACTTACAGCGGTTTCTTTACTGACCGTTCAAAGTTACAGCGGCACTGAAAAACGTGACTTATGACTGTTTTTCACACTTAACGACCGTTGCAACATCCCCAGAGTCACGAGATCAAAATTCAGATGCTTGGAACTGATTCGTATTTATGACGGTTGCATTGTCCTGGGGTTCTGTGATCCGCTTTTGCGACCTTCTGACAAGCAAAGTCAATGGGGAAGCCAGGTTCACTTAACAGCCGTGTTAATTGATTTAACGTGCAGTGATTCATTTAGCAACGATGGGAAGAAATATTGCAAAATGGGACAAAACTCACTTAACGAAGCTCTCACTTAACCACAGAAATGACTTAGCAATTGCAGTGATTCACTTAACAACAGTGGCAAGAAAGGTCATAACATGGGGCAACATTCACTAAGGACTGCCTCGCTTAGTAACATAAATTTTGGGGTCAGTTGTGGTCTTAAGTTGAACTACGTGTACAACCATCGTTTAGTGGCTGTTCAAAGTTACAACAGCACTGGAAAAAATGACTTACAACCAGTCCTTGCAGTTATGACCATCCTGCAGCATCCCCATAGTGACATGATCAAAATTTGGACACTTGACATTTACGATGGTTGCAGCTTCCCGGGGTCACATGATCCCAATTTGCAACCTCCCCAGCCAGCTTCCAACAAAGCCAAGTCAATGGAGGAAGCTGGGTTCACTTAACGACCGTGTGGTTCGCTTAATGACTGCAGTGATTCCGCTTCACAACCGTGGCAGAAAGGTCGTAAAATCAGACGCAACTCTATTAAACACCTTGCCTAGGCGTAGAAATTCTGTCCCCCGTTGTGGTCGTAAGCTGAGGACTACCTACAGCAGTGATGCCTAACCTTTTTGTCGTCGCGTGCCGAAAGCGTGCGCGCACCCATAATGCAATGCGTGCACAACCTCCGCATGCGCCCTGCTCCCCCCGCATGTGCACACGACTGCCCCACCCCCTGCACATGCGCGCACGACCCCCTCGCATGCGTGCGCAACTCCCCCGTGCATGTGTGCGCATCTCGTGCATCCCCCACACATGCACGGCAGAGACCTGAAACCCAGCTGGCCGGCGGGAGGTGCACGTGTATGTACGGTGGAGCTGAGCTGGGGCGACAGCTCGCGTGCCCGCAGAGAAGGCTCTGCGTGCCACCTGTGACATAGCAATAGCACTTAGACTTCTATACCGCTTCATAGTGCTTTACAGCCCTCTCTAAGCGGTTTACAGAGTTCAGCATATTGCCCCCAACAATCTGGGTCCTCATTTTACCCACCTCAGAAGGATGGAGTCAACCTTGAGCCGGTGAGATTTGAACAGCTGAACTGCACAACCGGAGTAGCCTGCAGTAGCTGCATTTAATCACTGCGCCACCTCAGCTCTTCATGAACCTATAGCAGTGATGGCGAACCTATGGCACGTGTGCCACAGGTGGCACACGGAGCCATATCTGCCGGCACGCAAGCTGTTGTCCTAGCTTAGCTCCAACACACATGTGCACGCTGGCCAGCTGATTTTCGGCTCATGCGGAGGCTCTGGGAGGGCGTTTTCAGCTTCCAGAGGGTCTCTGTGGGGCGGGAGAGGGCGTTTTCACCCTCCCCAGGCTCCAGGGAAGCCTACTGGGCCCACTGGAAGTCGGGAAATGGACCATTTGCAGCTTCCAGAGGACTTCCGGGGGGCGGTGGAGGCAGTTTTCGCCCTCCCCAGACATTGAATTATGGGTGTGGGCACTCGCAAGTGTGCAATAGCGCGCGCACATGCGCTTTTGGCACCCGAGGAAAAAAAGGTTCGCCATCACTGACCTATAGCATGGGGGAACTGGAGACTCAGTCACCCCCCTCCCCAAGACCTGGCCAAAACCTCCAGAATGAATCGGCTGCCTGGAATTAAACACGCCTCCTGCTTCCTGCAAAAGGGCAAGACGTTGAGGAGGAGGCAGGAAGGGAAGGAGCATCCTTCAGCATCCTTTCTCATCCACCTCTCCATTTTGTTCCAGTCACCCGGGAAAAAAAGATGGACTTGGAGAAAGGACAGACTCACCGGAATGTCTTCCTGTGCAAAGTGATTGGGTCTCGGGGGTCTGGCAAGTCCGCTTTCCTGCAGGCCTTTCTAGGGAAGAATGTGGGGGTAAGTCCTTGGCACAGTGTGAATATTGTCAGTGGTATGTCTATGCAGGGCGATGCACCCCTATTCTAATATTATGGTATATTCCAATACAAGCAGAACACGTGATGTGATCTTGTACGCATGTCCACATTCCTGATCCACCATTAATCACTTCTTTTGACTTGGCTCTTGACCGGAACAGACGCGTTTTCTTAGCAAAGATGTAATTATTCAAGATTTATTGTTTTTGTACCGAAATAAATATTTCTATTAGACTTTTAATCTCGGCTTTATTTCTAACTGTCTGAATTCCAAGTAAAGATCCAAATCGCCTCTATGAGATTTATTCTCACCCCAACAGTCCTGGTGAATTGAGTCTTCCGTTCAGATCAAAAGGCACCCTCCATTTCAGTTCAGACTAGTACAGAACCCGGGTGAGCTTTGATGGTTGATCTCAAGAGGTCCCAAGTCAGGGTTTCTCAACCTCGGCAAACCTTAAGCATTGCTGGCTGGGGAATTCTGGGAGTTGAATTCCACACAATGTAAAGTTGGCCAGGTTGAGAAATACCGACCTAGACTCCCAGCAAGCTATTTCAGGTGGGTGATATAGCAATAGTACTTAGACATATATACCACTTCACAGGGCTTTGCAGCCCTCTCTAAGCGGTTTATTGCCCCCAACGATCTGGGTCCTCGTTTTACCAGCCTCGGAAGGATGGAAGGCTGAGTCAATCTTGAGCCAGTCAGGATTGAACTCCAGACTGTGGGCAGAATCAGCCTGCAATACCACATTCTAACCACTGCGCCATCAGGGCTCCTAATGCAACATCCAACCAACTACAGCAATAGCACTTATATACCACTTCACAGTTCTTTTACAGCCCTCTCTAAGCGGTTTACAGAGTCAGCCTATTGCCCCCAACAATCTGGGTCCTCATTTTACCCGCCTCGGAAGGATGGAAGGCTGAGTCAACCTTGAGCCTGGCGAGATTCGAACTGCCAAATTGCAGGCAGCCTGCAGGCAGCAGAAGTAGTCTGCAGTACAGCACTCTAACCACTGTGCCACCATGGCTCTTATACCACATTCCTGCCCCTTGTTTGTTAGATGGCAGGTGGACTTGAACTTGGTCCTTCCCATTCCTAGCCCATTGCCTTAACCACAGCCCCACACTGGCTTTTTCTACATGCCAGTCCTTGGAATTTGAGGGGATTCTTTAGAATGTTTTAGTTGAGGCCCACTTTTTCTTCAAATCATTCCAGGCTTCCAGAATGCAGCTTATCCCTTCTCCTCCTCCTCCTCCTCCTAAATATGAAGGGTGAGGTGTTTCTGGACTACTAAAAATGAAAAGTCCAAGAATTCTTGATTTTTCAGGATTGTTGAAATGGCATTTCCAACTATCTAGATCAGCGGTTCTCAACCTTGGGGTTGCGACCCCATTGGGGGTCAAATGACCCTTTCACAGGGGTCGGGAGACTTCGCCCGGATGCCGCCATTTGGGTTCTTTTACCCTCTGCGCATGCGCAGAACGTTTTATACATGCGCAGAGGGTAAAAGAACCCAAATGGCGGGGGCGGCGGCAAGGTGGGTTGTGGTGGGGGTGCATTAGGAAGGTTGAGAACCACTGATCTAGATAGTATCAGGTTGGAAGCAATATGCAATCATCAATTTCCTTCCTTCCTCACTCCCTCCCTCCCTTTTACATCAAAATCAATATTCCTTTTTTTCTTTTACATAAAAATCAACCTTCCTTCCTTATCAAAATCAACCTTCCTCCTCCCTTCCTTTTACCTCAAAATCAATCTTCGTTCTTTCTTTTACCTCAAAATCAATCTTCGTTCTTTCTTTTACCTCAAAATCAATCTTTCTTTCTTCCTCATCAAAATCATCCTCCCTCCTTCTCTCCCTGTTTCAGATCCAAAGTGAATCTGAAGAAAACAGATCGTCCTATTCAATTAATACCGTGCTGGTCAACGGACAGGAAAAGCATTTAATTGTAAGTGCGATCTATTAATTTTTAAATAATCCCTGATGCATTGGATGGGTGAACCAGTGTTTAGTTCAGAAAGAATATGACTCTCCCCTGCATTTTTCTGCAGCTGCACGAAATTGAGGCCGATGTGGAATTTGCAAAGACCTCTGACACAACTTGCGATGTTGCCTGCTTCTTGTATGACGTGACAGACCTCAAGTCTTTTAATTACTGTGCTAATATTTATAAGGTGAGTTTTTCTACTTGGCTGGTTTCAGAAGCAGTAGGTCTCCAAAGTCTGATACTAAAATTTAATTAATTTTAAGTTTTCTTGCCTCTTTTAAATTTTCTGTAGTGTTTTTATGCTTCTAGTTGTTGTTGTTGTTGTTTTTTGTATACTACTCAGAGTCCTTTCCTGAGGATAATTGGCGGTTCTTATGTATGATATGGATGGATGGATGGATGGATGGATAGATGGAGATAGATAGATAGATAGATAGATAGATAGATAGATAGATAGATAGATAGATAGATAGATAGATAGATAGATAGATAGATAGATAGATATGGATATGGATATGGATATGGATATGGATATGGATATGGATGGATGGATGGATGGACGGATAGATGGATGGATGGGTGGATAGATAGATAGATTGGATGGATGGATGGGTGGGTGGGTGGGTAGATAGATGATAGATAGATAGATAGATAGATAGATAGATAGATAGATAGATAGATAGATAGATAGATAGATAGATATGGATGGACGGATAGATGGATAGACAGACAGACAGACAGATAGATATAGATAGATATTAGAGATAATAGGTAGGTATTAGATAATAGATTGTAGATATAAGAGTTTGTATATATGTGTATAGATAGATATGCTAGATTGATTGATTGATTGATTGATTGATTTATTTATTTATTTATTTATTTATTTATTTATTATTAGGTTCTTCTATGCCGCCTTACTCCCTAAGGACTCGGGGTGGCGTACAACATTTTAAGAGAACACTAAACAATAAACTTATTTAAAAACAGTTTTAAAAAGTTAAAAAATACGTCCAACAACATACATACCGGGGGAGATCTCGGATATAAAATTGTCTCAAACCCCTGCCTGCAGGAAGAGCCATGTCTTAATGGCTTTTCGGAAGGCCAGCAGGGTGGGGATGATTCGGATCTCTGGGGGAAGTTGGTTCCATCCATCCATCCATCATCCATCCTAGATGATGGATGGATGGATGGATAGAGAGAGAGAGAGAGAGAGAGATAATAGAAAGAGAGGAAATATATATATCCTCTCCATCCATGGAGCTTTTTTGCTGTTACTTGCAACTTTAATTTGGAAAAGAAAACATTAACCAAGAGTTTCCATGTAGAAAAGATGCTGTAAAGCAAAAAGAAATGTTTTAGGAAAGTTGGTCATTGTCTGAGGCTTCTTCCTAACTGAAGACACCACAGTCTGAATCTTCTTTAGTTGTTTTCACTGCTCTGTTTTGTGGCACGCACTCTTAACTTTTTAATTTGGCTTTCGAAAGTAGTCCTTATATCATCCCGATTCCTTTGTCTTAACAATTTCTAGTCCAATTACTCTTTTTTTAGTTAACATTCCTTGGATGCTTCCTTTTGATTTCTTTTAATCCTCCCCGTCTAGCCTCCCCATCTATAGTTAATCTTAGTTTTGTGATTTGCTTTGTGCTGATTGATGACTGCAATAAGGATGGGGGATGATATTTAAAGGGTTGCTTAATAAATAAACATCAAAAACGGAAATTTGACTACTTCAACGGCTCTTCCTAGAGGGGTTCTTCAAAAAGTCTTTGCTAAAAGTTTGACTCCTTCTCCTACAATTAACCCAACTAACAATGGGCAACCCTGAATAGGATTCGAACCTCACACAGCGTTCACTGTATAAATGAGGCACAGTAGCCTCCCCTTGGTGTGACTGCGGGGTCCCAAGTCAAACTGTAGACCACATCATGACCGGCTGTAATCTGAGGACATATATAGTCCTTGACTTACAACACTTTATTTAGTTGACCGTTCGAAGTTACGATGACACTGAAAAAAGTGACTTACGACCATTTTTCACACTTATGACCGTTGCAGCATCCCGATGGCGGCATGATTTACATTCGGATGCTTGGCAACTGGTTCATACCGTATTTTTCGGAGTATAAGACGCACCGGAGTATAAGACGCACCTTAGTTTTTGGGGAGGAAAATAGGGGAAAACAATATGCCAACCAGGTATTCATCTGGCTAGCATCCTTAGTCTGGTCAGCTTCAGCACATTATTTTATCCCCTGGTTAGGACTTAAAAAAACCTTCTTCTGAGAGAGTAACAATGAAAGAGCATGCAAGCCAGTAAGAGCTGGGAAGATCGTTAGCACCTAGTTAGGGCTAGAAAAAAACTTATTCAGAGCAAGTAGAGCAATGAAAAAAACCCTGCAAAGACTTAGGGCTGGAAAAACCTTCTTCTGAGAGAGTAACAATGAAAGAGCCTGCAAGCCAGTAAGAGCTGGGAAGATAGTTAGCACCTGGTTAGGGCTAAAAAAAAAACTTATTCGGAGCAAGTAGAGCAATGAAAAAAAAGTCTGCAAAGACTTAGGGCTGGAAAAACATTCTTTGGAGAGAGTAACAATGAAAAAGCCTGCAAGGTAAGAGCTGGGAAGATCTGTCAGCACCTAGTTAGGGCTGGAAAAAAAGCTTTGAAAAAGCTACATTCAGAGTATAAGACGCACCCAAATTTTCAGCCACTTTTAGGGAGGGAAAAGGTGTGTCTTATACTCCAAAAAATACGGTAATTTATGACGGTTGCAGGGTCCCGGAATCCTGTGATCCCCTTTTGCGACCTTCTGACAAGCGAAGTCCATGGGGAAGCCAGATTCACTTAACAACCGTGTTACTAATTCAACAACTGCGGTTGATTCACTTAACAAATGTTAATTTAGGGCATTTAGAAATGATGGAACTTAAAAAAAATGATGAGTAAAGATACTAATTGAGGAGAGGGAAGAAAACAGCCTAAAATTAAGTATAAGAGATAACGAATATTCTTGGAAGTTAAGCCATAGCGATTAATTTGGGAAGAAAGTGGAAAATTAGAGGTGGTAGACTCGAGCGACAAAAATAGGAGGAAGGAGGCAGCATTAGAATAAAAGTAGACATACCTGGTTGAATTAAATATATAAGTATAGATAAAGGGGAAGATACAAGGTTAAGAAATAGCTCCGAAGTTGGAATGAAGTTAGGGTTTCTGAATTACCAGCCTGCTAACCATAGAATGGATTATGATTAGATGCACTCAGGGAAGGACAAGAGAAAGAGGAAGTAGAAAGGAAGGGGAGAGAGAGAAGAGGGAAGAAGGGAAGAGGTAGAGAGGGAGGAAGAAGGTAGAGGAGAGAGGGAGAAAGAGGGAGGGGAGTAGTATGAAATATAGGTAAGGTAAGCAGACTGGAGCATAAAAGTATAAAAGGAGCAACTAAGGAGACATGTCTATGATATTTTGGATAGAAATATATTACTATAGATCAGGGGTCGGCAACCTTAAACACTCAAAGAGCCACAAAGGCCCTAACCGGAAGCCCTCCGTTCAATTCTGGAGCCAACCGGAAGTCCGGTTTCCCCCACCATAGAGTCTCCTCCTAGCACAGCGTCCTTTTTCCTCTACCTGTCCTAACCGAAAGCCCTATCAATTGTGACTGGCAACAGGGAGCCACAGCAGAGGGATGAAAGAGCCACATGCGGCTCCAGAGCCGCAGGTTGCTGACCCCTGCTATAGATGTTTTGATGATATGGTATATGTATGTATATTTGTGTATGTTTGGTGGGGGGAAAAAACGTGGCAAGAAGAGTCGTAAAATGGAGCAAAACTCGCTTAACCAATGTCTCACTTAGACACATAAATTCTGGGCTCAAATTGTGGTCGTAAGTCGAAGATTCCTATACCAGTCCAGTATCTTGATTTTTTTTTTCACATAAACAATGCTGCGTTTCCACGGTTAGCTGGTGTAAACATTTGTATTTTTAACACTCATTTTGTACTCCTAACACTCAAAAACAGACTCATGCGGTGTTTTTAATCTATATAATTATATATTGCACGTAAATGTACAGGTAGTCCTCCACTTGCAACAGTTTGTTTAGTGACCGTTCAGAGTTAAAAACATCACCCCAAAAAAGTGACTTACGACCGTTTTTCACACTTACGACCGTTGCAGCGTCCCCTTGGTCAAAATTCAGACGCTTGGCAGCTGACTCATATTTATGACGGTCGCAGTGTCCCGGGGTCACGTGATCCCCTTTTGCAACCTTCTAACAAAGCCAGATTCGCTTAACGACCATGTTACTAACTTGAACAACTGCCGTGATTCACTTAACCACGGCAGCAAGAAAAGTCGTAAAAATGAGGCAAAACTCACTTAACAAATGTTTCACTTAGCGACAAAAATGTTGGGCTCCATATTGGTCGTAACTCGAGGACTACCTGTATGATAGGCCGTGCGCAATCCATATCTACCCCCTGTTCTTCCTTGCCTTCTGCAGCAACACTACATGGACAGACAGATCCCTTGTCTCTTCGTGGCTTCCAAAACTGACCTGCCGGAAACGTCCCCTCCGCACGGATTCTCCCCGGCCGAGTTCTGCTACAAACACCGCTTGCAGCCCCCCTTTTGCTTCTCCTGCATCAGCCAGGAACTCCTCAGCACCACAGTCTACACCAAACTAGCCACGGCTGCCACGTTTCCGTGAGTGTTTCTTCCTTGGTTCCGAACACAGACAAACACGCGCCAAGAGATGCTTTTATTATTAGAGGATCTGTGCAAATAGCCATAGCACTTAGATTTATATTAACAGATTAACAGAATTGGAAGGGACCTTGTAGGCCATCTAGTCCAACCCCCCACCCACCCCCACCCAAGCAGGAGACCCTACACCATTTCTGACAGATGGCAGTCCAGTCTCTTCTTGAAAGCTTCCAATGATGAAGCTCCCACAATAGCAACAGCATTAGCACTTACTTATATACCGCTTCATAGTGCTTTACAGCCCTCTCTAAGCGGTTTACAGAGTTCAGCATATTGCCCCCAACAATCTGGGTCCTCATTTTACCCACCTCAGAAGGATGGAAGGCTGAGTCAACCTTGAGCCTGGTGAGATTTGAACTGCTGAACTGCAGTGCTGCACTTTAACCACTGCACCACCTCGGCTCTTCTATATCGCTTCACAGTACTTTACAGCCCTCTCTAAGCAGTTTACAGAGTCAGCCTATGGCCCCCAACAATCGGGGTCCTCGTTTTATTGACCTCGGAAGGATGGAAGGCTGAGTCAATCTTGAGTCACTCAGGATCGAACTCCTGGCAGTGGACAGAGTTAGCCTGCAATACTGCACTCTAGCCACTGTACCACCATAGCTAATAAGCAGTAACACTTATATACCGCTTCATAGTGCTTTACAGCCCTCTCTAAGTGGTTTAGAGTCAGCATATCACCCCAACAATCTGGGTCCTCGTTTTACTGACCTCGGAAGGAGGGAAAGGCGAGTCAACCTTGAGCCGGTCAGGATCAAACTGCTCGCAGTCGGCAGAGCTAGCCTGCAATACTCCATTCTAACCACTACGCCACCACGGCTCTTATATGTTTTCCAAATATGCATGGGACTTGAATAACAATAACAAAGTTGGAAGGTACCTTGGAGGTCTTCTAGTCCAACCCCTTGCTCAAGCAGGAGACCCTATATCATTTCATACCAATGGCTGTCCTGTTTCTTCTTATAAACTTCCAGTGTTGGTTGTCCCAAAGGTGCTTTTTCATGAGGCAACTGGACTTTCTTGTTTTTTTCTTTTGAAGACGTTTCGTTTCTCATCCAAGAAGCTTCTTCAGCTCTGACTGGATGGTGGGGAATGGAAGGATTTATACTCCTTGCCCGACAGCTGGTCATTTGCATCCTTTTAGAGGGTCCTTGAAGCACTTGGAGGTTTATCTGTGTCCTCAGGGTCACCTGAGTGGTGCTCCTGGTTCCTGTAGTCTGCAGTTTTTCCCACTGGAAATCCATTCCTACTCCCACACCATTCAAAGGGTCTTCATCCCAAATTGCACAGCTCAAACTCTAGAGATTCTCAGTCATCCAGGTCAGGGTTGTCCCAAAGGTGCTTTTTCATGAGGCAACTGGACTTTCTTGTTTTTTTCTTTTGAAGATGTTTCACTTCTCATCCAAGAAGCTTCCTGTGGGAGTAGGAATGGATTTCTGGATGGATGAGATAAATCCTTCCATTCCCCACTATACTGTCAGAGCTGAAGAAGCATCTGGGACTTCTTCAACAGAAAGTTGACTGTTCTTTGAGCCACTTCTTCACTGCAGTTTTCACTTCCTCGTCACTGGAATAATAATCCTCCATACTCACCAGATTTAGCACCTTCAGACTATCATCTCTTTGGCCCCATGAAAGAGGGTTTGAGAGGCAAACATTATTCCAGTGACGAGGAAGTGAAAACTGCAGTGAAGAAGTGGCTCAAAGAACAGTCAACAGAATTTTACGAGGCAGGGATACATGCTCTCATTCGAAGGTGGAACATTGCTATTGAGAGAAACGGTGACTATGTTGAGAAGTAGGGATGTGATCCACAGAGGACCAGCTTCATTTTGATGTATGCTACGTGTTCCTGTGTTGGTAATTATTCCTGTCCTAAAGAAAATGGCATTACGTTTTGACTCACCCTCGTATGTTTTGGATCAACAGCAGCCAAAGCTGAATCAGTTACTTGAACAAGTCCCCACCTTGCAAGGAAAGAAAGTGCATTCCACTGGCTGTCCCGAAGGTGCTTTTTTTTCCAAGAGGCAACTGGACTTCCTTGTTTTTTCTTTTGAAGACGTTTCGCTTCTCATCCAAGAAGCTTCTTCAGCTCTGACAGGATGGTGGGGAATGGAGGGATTTATATTCTGCGCAGACAGCTTCAACGACCCTCTAAAAGGATGCAGATGGCCAGCTGTCTGCAAGGAATATAAATCCTTCCATTCCCTTCTATCCTGTCAGAACTGAAGAAGCTTCTTGGATGAGAAGCGAAATGTCTTCAAAAGAAAAAAAAACCAGAAAGTCCAGTTGCCTCCTGAAAAAGCACCTTTGGGACAACCATGACCTGGATGACTGAGAATCTCTACAGAATTCCACTGGCTGATGTGAATGCAAACATCTCCCCCAGTTCTTTCTTTCTTTCTTTCCTTCCTTCTTTCTTTTTTTCCTTCCTTTCTTCTTTCTTTCTTTCTTTCCTTCCTTCCTTCCTCTTTCTTTCTCTCTCTCTCTCTCTCTTTCTCCCTTCCTCTCTCTCTCTCCTTCTTTCTCTCTTTCTGTCTCTCTCCCTCTCTCTCTCTGTCTCTCTCTCTCCCTCCCTCTCTCTGTCTGTCTCTCTCTCTTTTTCTCCCTCCCTCCCTCTCTCTCTTTCTGTCTCTCTCCCTCTCTGTCTCTGTCAGTCTCTCTCTCTCTCTTCCCCCCTCTCTCTGTCTGTCTCTCTCTGTCTGTCTCTCTCTCTCTCTCCCTCTCTGTCTGTCTTTCTGTCTCTGTTTCTCCCTTCCTCTCTCTCTCTCTCTCTCTGTCTCTCCCTCTCTCTCTCTCCCTCTCTGTCTCTGTCTGTCTCTCTTCCCCCCCCCTCTCTCTCTGTCTGTCTCTCTCTCTCTCTCCCTCTCTGTCTGTCTTTCTGTCTCTGTTTCTCCCTTCCTCTCTCTCTCTCCTTCTCTTTCTGTCTCTCCCTCTCTCTCTCTCCCTCTCTGTCTCTCTCTCTTCCCCCCTCTCTCTGTCTGTCTGTCTATCTCTGTCTCTCTCTCTCTCTTTTTCCCTCCCCCCCTCTCTGTGTAGGGGTGGAGAATCCATTATTTATATTCCATTAAAACCAACAAAGATGCTAAGAGCTGCTTGATCTGAGCTCTTGTATTCGGAGCTTGCTCTCCCTCTGTTCCAGTTTTTAATCATTCTAATACATCCTGGAGAGAGAGGGAGAGAGGGAGAGGGAGGGAGAGGGAGAGGGAGAGGGAGGAGGGAAGAGGGTCTGTGTGTTAAAAGAGGAATTTATAGTGAAGGGGAAAAGGGAAGTGGGTGATTGATAACAGCCATTCCTTTAGAAGGATCTACTTTTATCTCGGTTCCTTTAATGCTGAGCCTGTCCTATTGTGGAAACAGATCACAACTCGAGCAAGACATCTGCCAAATGCCGAAAGAAAACACTGTTGTCCATAAAGATCATACAGGCAGTTGTCGACTTACGACCACCATTGAGCCTAACTTTTGCTGCTGCTAAGGGAGACATCGGTTAAGTGAATGTTGTCCCCGTTTATGACCTTTTTTGCCACCGTTGTTAAGTGAACTGCTGTCATTGTTAACGTTAGTGACATAGTTGTTAAGTGAATCTGGCTTCCCCGTCGTCTTGGTTTGTCCAAAAGTCACATGACCCCAGGACACTACAACCGTCATAAACATGAGTCAGTTGCCAAGCGTCCAAATTTTGATCCCTGACCACGGGGATGCTATAAGGGCCGCGTGAAAAGTGGTCACAAGTCACTTTTTTTTCAGTGCCGTTGTAACTTCGGACGGTCACTAAACAAATTATTGTAAGTCAAGGACGACCTGAAAATCTGTAGAGATTCTCCGTCATCCAGGTCATGGTTGTCCCCAAGGTGCTTTTTCTGGAGGCAACTTGAAAAGGAAATGAAACAGGAATATAAATTCTTCCATTCCCCACTACCATCCTGTCACAGCTGGAGAAGCTTCTTGGATGAGAAGCGAAACGTCTTCAAAAGAAAAACCAAGAAAATCCAGTCGTCTCCTGAAAAAGCACCTTTGGGACAATCCTGACCCGGATGACTGAGAATCTCTACAGACTTTTAGCTATACAATTTGGGATGAACACCCTTCAAATGGTGTGGGAGTAGAAATGGATTTCCAGACAAAAGTTGCAGACTACAGGAACCATTAATGCTACTCAGGTGACCCTAAGGACACAGATAAACCTAAAAGTGGCCTCAACGACCCTCTAAAAGGATGCAAATGACCAGCTGTCTGCAAGGAATATAAGTCCTTCCATTCCCCACCATCCAGTCAGAGCTGAAGAAGCTTCTTGCATGAGAAGGGAAACGTCTTCAAAAAAACCCCAGAAAGTCCAGTTGCCTCCTGAAAAAAAGCACCTTTTGGGTCAAGGACTACCTGTACTGAATTTGAGGACTCCCCCACCCATCTTTATTTTCATTCCCCTTCTTTCTCTTCTCCTTCCCCAACCCACTTTTCATTCCTTCAAGCCCTGGCTCAGTGCATTTTTGTTCTACCTTTCCTTCCCATCCCTTTGATTTAGAACCCACTGCTGCTTTCTGGGGCAATATTCATTCTTCACCCTTTGCAGTTAAAGCTTCACCGGAATGCAGCGATGGCTGCGGAGTGTGAAGCCCGTTCTGGGATTGGCGTCAACAGCAGCTGGCATCGCAAGGAGAGTGCATTTGTCTGCAAGCAAAGCTAGGCTAAGGCACCGGGGCCCTTCTCCGAAAGAGAAGGAGGTGGTTTTCACCCCCTGGTATAAGGTGCCAGTTGAAATGTTACAGGAAAGTGAAAGTTAGGAAGTGTAGATCAAGACAGTTTAGTGTAGTGCTGGCTAGAAACCAGGAGACGGTGAATTCTAGCCATGCTTGGGCGTGAAAACTGGCTGGGTGACTTGTGGCCAATCACCAGGAGATGGTGAGTTTGAGTCCCGTCTTAGGCATGAAAGCCAGCTGAGTGTATTTGGGCCAATCACCAGGAGATCATGAGTTCTAGTCCTGCCTTAGCCTTAAAAGCCAGCTGGGTGACTTTCGGCCAATTATCAGGAGTCAGTGAGTTCTAGTCCCGCCTTAGCCTTGAAAACTGGTTGGGTGACTTTTGGCCAATCACCAGGAGATGATGAGTTCTAGTCCCGCCTTAGGCATAAAAGCCAGCCGAGTGATTTTGGGCCAATCACCAGGAGACTGGGAGTTCTAATACCGCCTTAGCTTTAAAAGCCAGCTGGATGATTTTGGACCAATCACCAGGAGACAGTGAGTTCTAGTCCCGCCTTAAGCATGAAAGCCGGCTGGGTGATTTTGGACCAATCACCAGGAGACTGGGAGTTCTAGTCCCGTCTTAGCTTTAAAAGCCAGCTGGGTGATTTTGGACCAATTACCAGGAGACTGTGAGTTCTAGTCCCGCCTTAAGCATGAAAGACAGCTGGGTGACTTTGGACCAATCATCAGGCGATGGTGAGTTCTAGTCCTGTCTTAGCCTTGAAAACTGGCTGGGTGACTTTGGGCCAGTCCTCCCTCTCAGCCCAAGCCAACTCATAAGGTTATGAGCAAAATGGGAGTGTTAGGTACAGTATGTTTGCCATCTTGAGTGGAGGAGGAGGAGGAGTGGGAGAAGTTTCTCCTTTTCGTCAGGTTTGACTGGATAACATTCTAACTTTCAGATTGTTTTTAGGACAATAGACTGCCTGAAATCAATCAATTGCTCTCCAGATTTCAGTGGCCTGAGTTTTAGAAATTTGGGAGACTGCCAAAGAGAGACTCAAAGGCCAAGAGAGGAAGAAAATGCTCCCCATTTTTTTTAATAACCACATAGACAGACAGATTTGGGTAGATGCCTGCAAACATTGGGAGCCCCTTGCAGTTTGAGGGAAGATTTTGAGCTTAGGGAGAATGTCTCCTGACCTCTCTGCAGAGACCCAGGCTCTGCATTAATTTCCCCAGCTAAACAAATCGAACCGATGGACGTTTCATCTGATGACCCCGAGCAGATCGCAGCTTTCCCCCCCCCACACACACACCTGTTGCTTTTTGATCCAGAATCTCAGGGATCACGGTTTTGTCTCCTTGGGTTGGTGCTTGAGATGGAGAGCACTGCTCTCCTCCAGACCCTGTTCTGACCCAGCCTGAGCAGAAACAAGAAACAGACTCCTTGTCCCGAAAAGCCCCTCTTTATTTATCTCCTGTGAATTAATGGCATTCACGCATCGAAAAGTCCAGGCAATAATCCTTCAAAGAGTTAACTGCAGTAACAGACCTTATTAGTTCCTTGAGATAATTGCCAGGCCCTAAGCTCCCAGCCTCAAATTAAGTTCTGGCAAACAGTCTCTGTGGCACGAAACACAATGAGCAAAGTCTTCAGAAATACGAACTGTTGTCTCCTACGACAACCACTCCCCTTTCCTTCTATTTATTCCCCAGCCAGGGAGGGGCCATTCAGCGTCCACATGTGCTTTGCTTCCCGAGTTGACTCCTTGTCCTCCGTTGTTCTCCTCTCCTAACTGCCCTGCACAGGCCCCAGCTGTTCTTCCTCCTCACTTATCTCCGCCTCCAAAGGCAGCTGCCTCTCCGGTGGCTGGGAAATGTCGGACGGCCCTGGCTCTTTCTCTGCTTCCGACGCAGAGCATCCATCAGAGCCTTCCCCAGACTCCAGAACTGGCCCAAGTTCCTCCCCAACCTTCTCATCGTCCGAGTCTGCCGCCAGCTCCGCTGGCAGCTGGCGGGCCACAATAGACCCTGAAGAGAGGAAGAGCATTGCTGGGCAGACCAAATGGCAGCGCCATCCAGCGAAGAAGTAACAGCCAGCGAGACAAAAGAAGCCACCCTTTCCCATTTCACCTGAATAAAATGTCCTTATTGAAAGGATACGTCGCCTCCAGATACAAATGCTCTATTTAGCTCTCATTTTCCATTTGCATCCAATGGACCAGTTCTTCCTCTGGTGTTTTGTCTGTTCTTCTTTTAAGGCCCTGTGAGCCAAGGGCCATTAAGCCCCCTATAACAGGGCACTGACCTGAATAGTTGAAAAGCTTGGAAGGGAATGAAATTCTAGAAGCCGTTGGAGACAAAGATCTGCAGGAACGCCGCTTTTCCATTGACGCGATGGATCTTCTTATACCAAGGGCAGTGGGTCACATCTTTACTGCTAAGTTGGTCACCTCTACGGTGGTGCTTCTTCTTCTTCTTCTTCTTCTTCTCCTCCTCCTCCTCCTCCTCCTCCTCCTCCTCCTCCTCTTCTTCTTCTTCTTCTTCTTCTTCTTCTTCTCCTTCTCCTTCTCCTTCTCCTTCTCCTTCTCCCTCTCCCTCTCCCTCTCCCTCTCCCCCTTCTCCCTCTCCCTCTCCCTCTCCCTCTCCCTCTCTTTCTCCTTCTCCTTCTCCTTCTTCTTCTTCTTCTTCTTCTTCTTCTTCTTCTTCTTCTTCTTCTTCTCCCTCTTCTTCTTCCTTCTTCTCCTCCTTCTTCTTCTCCCTCTTCTTCTTCCTTCTTCTTCTTCTCCTCCTCCTCCTCCTCCCTCTTCTTCTTCCTTCTTCTTCTTCCTCCTCCTCCCTCTTCTCCCTCTCCTTCTTTCTTCTTCTTCTTCTTCTTCTCCTCCTCCTCCTCCTCCTCCTCCTCCCTCTTCTTCCTTCTTCTTCCTCCTCCTCCTCCTCCCTCTTCTTCTTTCTTCTTCTTCTTCTTCTCCTCCTCCTCCTCCTCCTTCTCCCTCTTCTTCCTTCTTCTTCTTCTCCTCCTTTTCCTCCTCCTTCTTCTCCTTCTCCTTCTTCTTCTTCTTAAGGCAATTGAACTATTTTTCCTTGAGGAAGAAAATATTTCGCTTCTCATCCCAGAGGCTTCGTCAGTTCTGATGGTAGGATAGGTTCTGCTGGGAAGGACGGTGGTGGTGGTTGCTGTTTTGCAGTCATTTGATTGTTGGTACTCTCTGTGAGAGCTGCCGAGGCCACTTGGGGGGTTATCTTACTCCCTCAGGTTCACCTGAATCAGGGTGCAATTGGTGAATCTTAGAAGTGCTGCGTTGTAAACTGGAGATAGATTGTGTCTTATTCTCCTCCAATATCAGGGTTCCAACGAAAGAAGACCCCCGAGGCTTGAAGTGCCTCCAAGTTCCATTTTATTAGAGATTTCATATTGGCACATCTGGGAAAACCCAAATCTGAAGAGTTCCAGGTTTTCCCCACCCAAAAGAAAGTCAAAAGATCCATCCCCTGCACCCACATGTCCATCACATGGTCCAATCAAAGCACCGTCCCAACTGGAGACGGCCCCCAGTCACTCCCATCCAGGTGCAGGCTGAGTGTCCTTGACTCCCAGACAAAGGAATGTTGTTATGGCTAATCATCCACCACTACGTGCAACCCCGCCTCCCATTTTCCCAGGCACTAAATGTGGCAGCCCGGAAGCTCCAGAGAAAAAGATGGCTTCCAGCCATCTGTTGAGAGATTCTAACATAGATGGATTCTTTTACCCTTCTTTCAAATTCAATGGTCCTCTCTATCCAAAATGTGGACATTCTTGTCTTCAAAAGAGTGGCTTCTAAAGCTGTCTTCAAAAGTTGATTGCCCTTAAAAGTGGGATAAGATAAAATCAGGTTCATCAAGGACTATCAAGGGTTTTGAAGTCTTAATGCTATCTCTGGGTTATAGAGGCAGTTGCCTACAAAGAAGAGCTTGTAGGGGACCTGTAGTAAAAGAGGAGGAGGAGGAGGTCTACATCTTCTGCTGGGGTCCCCAGAGACATCTGGTTGGTCATGGTGGGGAAAAAAATGCTGGATCAAGATGGGGCCTTTGGCCTGATCGAGCAGAGAGGTTCTAATGGATTGAAGACGTGAAGGCCACTAACCTAAGAGGATGTCAACCTTTCAAGGTTCAGGAAATAGGTTCTTCCAGGTCTACTAAAACTATTGTAGGGCATAATACCGAACACTGAAAGCCTACCACAGTTTCTTCCTCCCTGTCTTATGCCAAAGAGAATCAAGAGACGGTTCTCTTGTTTCTTTCTCACACTTTCCACTTGGACTGTGTTGTGTTTCTTCCCTTAGCAGCTCATCCATTCCAGAGGTGGGTTTCAGCAGGTTCTGACCAGTTCTGGAGAACCGGTAGCGCATATTCTGAGTAGTTCCGGCAAATACCACCTCTGACTGGCCCCGCCCACATTTATTCTCTGCTTCCCAAGTCCCAGCTGATTGGGAGGGAATGGAGATTTTGCAGTATCCTTCCCCTGCCATGCTCACCAAGCCACGCCCACCAAACCACACCACGCCCACAGAACCAGTAGTAAAAAAAATTGAATAGCAATAGCACTTAGACTTATATACCGCTTCATAGTGCTTTACAGCCCTCTCTAAGCGGTTTACAGAGTTCAGCATATTGCCCCCAACAATCTGGGTCCTCATTTTACCGACCTCAGAAGGATGGAAGGCTGAGTCAACCTTGAGCCTAGTGAGATTTGAACAGCTGAACTGCAGCTAGCAGTCAGTTGAAGTAGCCTGAAGTGCTGCACTCTTAACCACTGCGCCACCTCGGCTCTTATCCCACCACTGATCCATTCCTTCATCATGGTGGACTCTGGGTTCCTTTCAAAGGGGGCTGGATTAATTGTGGGAGGATGTCAGGTCTCTAGAGGGCTGTCAGCTTTGGAGATTCAATATAACCTCTGAACTGGAGCCACTTGGCTCCAAATGCTGGTTGTAGGAAGCAGTGTTGGGAAAGGAGAAGATGTTCCGCCTTCTGCTTCTATTGCCCTTATTGGCTTCCCTCAGTCACTTTGATTTTTTTAAAAAAAGACCTATTCTTACAGTTTTGCGTTCAAAAATCCCACGCCACTAACACGTGCCTGAGATTCGTTCAGAGGTTCACCTTCAGACCACAGATGTTGAAATGAAAGAGGAGTGGCAAAGCACGTGATGGGATCGTGACCAGCTCCTTAATTGCGACCTTGGATGTCAAACGCCCAAGAGATCAAAAGATCTCTCTTTTTTTTAATAGTCTTTATTAATTATGTTAAAAAGACAAACAAACATACAAACAAACATAAAAACATGTATAAACATATGCATATATAAATAAAGTATCAAATATCTTTGAGAATAGAAAACATTGAACATACATGTCAACCATCTCATCGACACTATCCTTTTACAGCCTAGTGATACAAAAACATGTTTGTTCTATATAGTTGTTATTTACATCATTATCTTCCTTATATCTTCCAATATTTTCCTTATTCTTTTCTCTTGTTATATTATGTTCAGTCTATTATCATTACAATAAAACTATTTTTCCTTTTTCAACAATGGTTCTTTTGTTCAGCTTGATTAACATTTTAAAACCTTGTAAAATTGTATATATTCCGATAATTTGTTCCGGTCTGTGCGAAAAAGTAGACATTTGTTATTATTTATACTGTCTAAGATCATGACACATAATTATAGCAATTTTTGATATTTGTTTTGGTTAAGCCAATTATACCACCTGTCCCAAGTGTTATAGAATTCAGTCATCTTTATCTTGCATTTCCAATGACATCCTACTAAGTTCTTCTAAGATCTCTTTTGAAAGAGCCGAGGTGGCGCAGCAGTTAAGAGTGCAGTACTGCAGGCCACTTTAGCTGACTGTGATCCGCAGGTCAGCGATTCAAATCTCACCGGCTCAAGGTTGACTCAGCCTTCCATCCTTCCGAGGTAGGTAAAATGAGGACCCAGATTGTTGGGGGCAATATAAATATATACATTGCTTACTGGTGTAAACCACTTAGAGAGTGCTTGCACTGTGAGGCGGTATATAAGTCTCACTAATAAATAATAAATAAATGCGGAAGGTGTAATTCCCTCAGATGTCCTCAAGCCACACCTGCCACCTTTCTCTTGCAGGCATCTGAACGACATCGAATTGGGCGCATCGTCCTTCTGGATCCGGATTGCCTTGGGAGCTGCAGTGGCCGCCCTTGTGGGAATCAGTCTCTACAAGGCAATGATGAAGAACAAGTAGGGGCCGGCGAGGACATGGGAATCTCTCTCTATCTTATTTTCCTCCCTGCTCTAGGTTGTATTTTTCCACCCGCGTCCAGGAAACCCAACTTCATTTGCGCCCCCCCCCCCAAGCACTTTGCAAAACCCAAAAGAAGCGTGCAAGGGGAAGACGGAAGGTCGTCTGAAAAGAACATTCCACTCCCTTGGGCTTCTCCCGGAGGGGTGGGCGGGCCGTTGCAGATGGGAGTGGATGACCACCACCGTTGCACCAGCATCATCGCCAGAAATCATCGCAGTCAACCCTAACTGGCATGGGCAAGATTTGCATTTTTTCTCACTCAGGGAATGTCCCCAATCCTGCAAGCCATAGCATCAGATATCTTTCTGGGCCGCTCAGCTCCTACAAATATCTTAAGCTTCCCTCCCCCTTTTGTTTTTGAAACCCTTTTGGCTGCTGCTCAGAAGCTCCCGCAGTCTGATAAATGTTTTTTTAAATAGACGTGTCTTGGGGAGAGCCGAAACTGTTGGCCCTCCGCGGTGCCTCTGTCTGGACCTTCTACTTCGTCTCCTGCTTGGAAGGATGTCTTTTGAGCTCCTCTGGGGGGGAAACTACGAAGGTTTCTGGGACTTTCCGAACCCTTTTTCTAAGAAGGAATGTCACCCAGGTCCTCTTCTTGGGGTTGACCCAAGTACAGAACAGAGGACCCTCCATGGCGGTGGAAGGATGGAGAACTGAGATTGAACTTCACGCTCTTGATACAGACATGAATCTTGTTGCACACCCATGGTAAGGTACCGGTGTGGTTTCGGGGGCATCTTGGAAACGTCTGTCACTCGCACTCACTAGTTCAAGATTTTGGAGGGTCATGGGAGGTTGTCTGCTCCAGCAACTGCAGAGCCAGTTGAGGACACAACTAGGACCTGTCTCCGTCCAATAGTATTCTTGGATGCATTATAGGAGCACCCCTTTTCACGTATTCCGCAATCCAGCACATGGAAAAGTCATAGGTGATGGGGTGGTTTTTTTTCCCCTTGCCACTTCTTTTTCCCATGCTCCAGGAAACCTAATAATCTGCACATTCTTCCTATATTTTAGAATCTTGCTTGGGCATAGGAGGGGAGGGGGTATCAAACAGGCCCCCCCTCTGCCATGGTGGTCTAGCAGGCTAGGGCTCCCTCTCAGAGCCATCTTCCAAGCTTTTTAACTCTTTATCTTTGGTTCCAAAACTGAGCTGGAGAAATAGCGTTCACAATTCAAGAGGGGAAGAAAGAAAAAAAAAACCCAGATTTTATGCCGTCCCATAAACGTCTCAGCAAGGAATTATATAAAAAAAGGAAAGTTTAGGTTTGTTTTTTACTTTGCAGTTCTTGCACGCTTCACGGTCCTTTTTTTGTGTGTGTGTGTGTGACACAGGCTGGGGTTTTTTTTCCTTCGGAGTTCCTTCTCTGCGCTTGCAACCTGGGGCTCTCAATCCTCAACCAGACCGTTGTTGGCAACCGTACTTTGTTGGGGCTGTGTTGAGTCCAGGTTTCCCCGCATTAGATTCCTTCTGCAGGCCAGAAATGCAAGGGGCCAGTAAAACAGAGTTTTCCAGTCTTGCCAGCTTTTGTGGGGGTGGGGAAATGATACGCGTGAGCATCGGGGAAGCGCTCATGTTCCATTTCTGCGGCCCGGTTCCGAACAGTTCAAGGCCCGGTAGGGGGCTGCACCCCCGGGATTGGGGACTCGTATTAAAGGACACAGCAGGACCACATGTGGGGGGGGGAGCAGAAGGCACCCACGTCCATAGTTGTGACCTCTGCCATCAAGTCTACGAACTGAAATAAATCAAAAACTCTCCAACTTAATTGCATCTCTTATACCCTAGGCCAGGGGTAGGCAAAGTTGGCTCTTCTATGACTCATGGACTTCAACTCCCAGACTTTCTGAGCCAATCATGCTAGCTCAGGAATTCTGGGAGTTGAAGTCCATGAGTCATAGAAGAGCCAACTTTGCCTACCCCTGCCCTAGGTCAGTGATGACGAAGCTTTTGTTCCTCGGGTGCCGAAAGCGCGCGCACACGTGCTATTGTGCGTGTGTGTGCGCCCACATCCATAATTCAATGCCCCCCCACGCACCTCCCTGTGCATGCATGTGTGACACACACACGCCGTGCTGCCCCGCACATGCGCGCACAACCCCCCCTCCCCTGCTGCCTTGTTTCCCGACTTCCGGTAGGCCCGTTTTTCACCCTCCCCAGGCTCCAGAGGCTTTCTTGGATCCTGGGGAGGGCGAAAACTGCCTCCCAGAGCCTCCGCGCGAGCCGAAAATCAGCTGGCCGGCACGCACATGCGCACTGGAGTTGAGCTATGGCAACGGCTCACGTGCCGGCAGAATGGCTCCACGTGCCACCTGTGGCATGTGTGCCATAGGTTCGCCATCATGGCCCTAGGTTAATATTCACATTTCCTTATAGCAGAGGTCTTCAGACTTGGCAACTTTAAGACTTGTGGACTTCAACTCCCAGAATTTGGGAGTTTAACTCTGGGAGTTAAAGTTCACAAGTCTTAAAGTTGCCAAGTCTGAGGACCCCTGCCTTATAGGATGTTTTTTAAGATAAGTTCATGTACTCTGTTAGTGCTCACAATCAATGCCAAGGAAATAACTCCCATCAGTATTCATCTCCCATTCTTGACCTCGTGGTGTTGTTGTTTTTTAACGTAACTTTAAGAAAGTATCTCCCCGCCACTGTTTTTAGATCCTCCCATTTCCCCTCTCTACAGGAATCATTAATTCAGGCAGTTGCATCAAGGGCTTGGGATAGGATGCAGTCAAAATACGCTTTGGGAATTCTGGTTTGCATTTTTTAAAAAAACTTTTTCATATAACCAGCAGCTGGGAAGTCTGAACCAGGAGCGTCCAACCTTGGCCAGTTGGAAGACTTGTGGACTTCAACTCCCAGAATTTCCCAGCCAGCACCGCTAGATGGGGAATTCTGGAAGTTTAATTTAATTTAATTAAAAGTTCTTATAGGCCGCTCAATTCCGTAGGACTCAGGGCGCTGTACAATAGGAATAAGAACAATACAATAAAAAAAACATTACAATTTAAAAAACATAACATCATTTTAAAAACCATTCATACATGGGGGAATCTAATGTTCTTCTTCTTCACCCCGCCTGCCGGAAGAGCCATGTTTTCACGGCTTTGCGAAAGGCCAGTAGAGTGGGGATGGTCCGCATCTCTGGTGGGAGTTGGTTCCAGAGAGATGGGGCTCCCACAGAGAAGGCTCTCCCCCGTGGACCCGCCAACCGACATTGTTTGGTTGATGGGACCTGGAGGAGGCCAACTCTATGGGACCTAACTGGTCGTAGGGAGGAATGTAGTAGGATGCGGTCCCGGAGGTAAGTTAAAGTCCACAAGTCAATTCTGGGAGTTAAAAGTCCAACCTTGGCCAGTTGAAGACTTGTGGAAGTGAACTCCCAGAATTGACTTGCGGACTTTAACTTCCAGAAGTCCCCAGCCGAGGAGCTGAGATAGCGCAGTGGTTAAAAGCAGCATTGCGACCTTCAGCTGATTGCTAGTTTAGCAGTTCAGCTGTTCAAATCTCACTAGGCTCAAGGTTGACTCAGCCTTCCATCCTTCCGAGGTGGGTAAAATGAGGACCCAGATTGTTGGGGGCAATATGCTGAACTCTGTAAACCGCTTAGAGAGTGCTGTAAAGCACTATGAAGCGGTATATAAGTAAAGTGCTATTGCTATTGCCAGCACCGCAAGTCCACAAGTCTTCAACCGGCCAAAGTTGGACGCCTCTGGTTAAAAACCATTGTTCACCCAGTAAGTCATGTAATCAATGGAGAAAAAAAATTGGGGAAACCCACAGAACTGGAGACCTCCGTGGGCTGGTTACTAGCTTTCACGCTTGCTTTTGAAAAAGAGCTAATCTGATGAGCAGAAATAGAAACAGATAGGGACCATGAAACAAGGCGTTAAACATTCATCGTAAATACCGATTCGGAGGGAACTCGTCACACTTGGAAAACTAGCATATTAGAAGAGACCTGGAGCTTCCTTTGCAGAGCATTTTTAAAAAATAAAAATAGGGGGTTCCTCAAATGTTTTCCCCTTGCACTAGGAAGTGGCCTGAACTGGGCCCGGCTTTATGATCTTCGTCCCTGGGACCTCAACGGTAACATTTTGCCGTTTTCAAAAGGAATGGTCCTTAACCCCTCGCTGATCGGAGTGGCATAGCCCAATCGCACTGCATGTGGACTTTGGGATTCCCTGGACATTTCAGGTATCCCCATCACTTTGCACCCAGAGATGAGCTCCAGGTAAATTTTAATATCTCCATCTCTTCCTCCTCCACCGCATTTGTGGATTTACTACCTGGAGCAAATTCTCAGCAGCCAGCTTTGCAGGGACAGCGTCTTTTTCACCGAGCGATGAGGCCCGTTCTCCCTTGGGGGGGTTCTCTTCTCCGTTCTGCCCTACCGAATTTCAACTCAACTGCTGTGAACCTGAATAAATTTTTATGCACCAGATGGTTGCAGACAAAAGACAGATCCTCGTGTCTGCTTTCTTGGGGGCTTTGGGTTGGGGGGTGGGTGGGGGGAAAAGATGAAGAGAGGGCTGCCTCAGGATATTTACAGCTTTCATAAACAAACAGCGCACATCTGTACAGGCCAGCCTGCTGTTATATGTGTCTAAAATTGAGCGTGGATTCCGTAATTCAAATTCAAATCCCGTTAACGATTAAAAATAGAAAACTCAAAAAAAATGGATAGCTGTACTGTTAGCTTTCCTGAAAGGCAACCTTTTCAAGAGATGCATATAGGCCAATCAAGGATTTTAAGACAAAGCAGCCGAGTCATGATAAAAGTAAAATCGAGAGATTTTATATGATGTTCCTAAGCTTTTAAAGGCTTGGGGGTTTTCATTTGGATCAAAAAGGGCTTGTAAAAGCACATGTGCCCAAACTTAAAAACGGCATCCAAAATTAAGTGGCTGTACGCAGATTAAAAACCGCTGAGATGCTTTCGCTCTGATGAATGCATAAATGGCTTTATTTATTTATTATTTATTTGTGAGATTTATATACCGCCTCATAGTGCAAGCACTCTCTAAGCGGTGTACACCAGTAAGCAATGTATATTTATATTGCCCCCCAACAATCTGGGTCCTCATTTTACCTACCTCGGAAGGATGGAAGGCTGAGTCAACCTTGAGCCTGGTGAGATTTGAACCGCTGACCTGCAGATCACAGTCAGCTAAAGTGGCCTGCAGTACTGCCTCTAACCGCTGCGCCACCTCGGCTCTTTTACAGTGGGAGAGATTCAAAGGAGGAGAGAAAGTAGAGAAAAATCAAGAAGGAGTAGCCATTTTTCTTAGAGCTACCTTGGGTGTGGGGGGGGAGATTTATAAATATGCAAACTCACTTTAGAGCAGTGTTTCCCAACCTTGGCAACTTGAAGATATCTGGACTTCAACTCCCAGAATTCCCCAGCCAGCATTCGCTGGCTGGGGAATTCTGGGAGTTGAAGTCCAGATATCTTCAAGTTGCCAAGGTTGGGAAACACTGCTTTAGAGCAAGGGTGTCCAACCTTGACAAGTATTGCTTGCTCTAAAGTGGGTTTGCGTATTTATAAATCTTCCACCCAAGGTAGCTCTAAGAAAAATGGCTACTCCTGCTTGATTTGAATATTTGTAGACTTCAATCCCAGAATTCTCTAGCCAACCACTCTGGCTGGGGAATTTTGAGAGTTGATATCATAGGTCTTATAGTTGCCAAGGTTGCTTTAGACCAGGGGTGTCAAGCTCAAGGCTCGTCCAGCCAGCGGGGTGCTTAGATCTGGCCCGTGATCAAATGGAGCTGCGGTGGCGCAGTGGTTAGAGTGCAGGCTACTTCTGCTGATCACTGGCTGCCAGCAGTTTGGCAGTTTGAATCTCACCAGGCTCAAGGTTGACTCAGCCTTCCATCCTTCCGAGGTTGATAAAATGAGGACCCAGATTGTTGGGGGCAAGAGGCTGACTCTGTAAACCGCTTAGAGAGGTCTGTAAAGCACTGTGAAGCGGTATATAAGTCTAAGTGTTATTGCTATTGCTAAATGTACAATCCTGGAAACAGCAAAGGACCTGCCCATGGTCTCTGCCAGTGAAAACGGAGCTCGGGAGGGCTCCATTTTTGCTGGCAGAGGGTTGCAGGAAGCCGTGCCAGCCGAAAACAGCTCACGAGCTGGCAGAGCGCTTGGGCCACCTCAGGTGCCCTCCTCCCGACACAAGTGACATCAAGCTGGCCACTCCCACCCCGGCCCACCGAGGTCAAACACAACCCTGATGAGGCCCTCAATGAAATCGATTTTGACACCCCTGTTTTAGACATTGTTCTTAAGCAGCGGATTATTGAAACCAAGACTTGGGGCTTGAGATATAAATGACCTGATATATGCTGTGCTAAATCAGCCTATGAATTCCACAGCATATTACGTCCCCCCTTACAGGTAGTCCTCGACTTCCAAACAGGTCATTTAGTGACCGTTCCAAGTTACAGTGGCACCGGGGGGAAAAGGGATTTATGACCCATTTTTCACACGACGGTTGCAGCATCCCCATGGTCACGTGATCAAAATTCAGCTGCTCGGCAACGGATTCATATTTATGACGGCTGCAGTGTCCTAAGCCACAATGGCTACTTTTGCAAGACCACGCTTCACTAGCTTGACAAGATTTGCAAAGAACCAAAGGAAAACATCTCTCAGCCGTCCTTAATCCCATTGAAATGCAATTCAAAGGACCTAAATTAAACCACCGCTCGCGTTCTCGCTCCCTCTCCTTCATTCTCCCCTCGTGTTGCACGGTGGGATTCAGCAGTGACTCGCGAAGAGGTTTTGAAGACCTCTTCCAAGGCTTTTGAGCCTGGTGTGTATTCCATGCCCTCCGGGGAAGATGGGACTTGTTTGCGGAAGACGCACAGAATGTTTCCATATCAACACAAGCACATCATTTCAAGTTGGAGAAATAAGAAAAGACAGGTTATTTGCTGCCAACTGCAGCTTCCTTCTCCCACCCATGCAGGGATTCCTCACTGCAACATGTGCCGTGCAATAATGAATAGAGTAGAGTAGAAGGGAGTGGAGAGAATATAACAACAGAATAGAATGGAATGGAATGGAATGGAATGGAATGGAATGGAATGGAATGGAATGGAATAGAATTCTTTATTGGCCAAGTGTGATTGGACACACAAGGAATTTGTCTTTGGTGCATAAGCTCTCAGTGTACATAAAAAGACAAGATACATTCATCAAGAATCATAAGGTACAACACTTAATGATAGTCGTAGGATACAAATAATCAAATCAGAATAGAATAGAATAGAATTAAATGAATAGAATAGAATAGGAAAAAAATAGAATAGAATGAAATTAGAAAAGAATGGAGTGGAGGAGAATAGTATAGAATAGAATAGAATTAAATGAATAGAATAGAATGAAATTAGGAAAGAATAGAATGGAGTGGAGAAGAGAATAGAATAGAATGAAATTAGGAAAATAGAATAGAGAAGAGAATATTGGAATGAATAGAATAGAACAGAACAGAAGGAATGGAATGGAATGGAGAAGAGAAGAGAAGAGAAGAGAATATTGGAATGAAGAATAGAATAGAGCAGAATAGAATAGAATTTGGAAAACTAAAAAAAACTCAACAGTGGCCACAGGATTGGAAAAGGTCAGTTTACATTCCAATTCCAAAGAAAGGCAATGCCAAAGAATGTTCAAACTATCACACCATTGCACTCATTTCACATGCTAGTAAAGTTATGCTTAAAATCCTACAAGCTAGGCTCCAGCAGTATGTGGATTGAGAACTACCAGAAGTACAGGCAGGATTTCGAAGAGGCAGAGGAATTAGAGATCAAATTGCCAACATACGCTGGATCATGGAGAAAGCTAGGGAGTTCCAGAAAAACATCTACTTCTGCTTCATTGATTATGTTAAAGCCTTTGATTGTGTGGATCACAACAAATTGTGGCAAGTTCTTAAAGAGATGGGAGTACCAGACCATCTTATTTGTCTCTTGAAAAACCTATATGCGGGTCAAGAAGCAACAGTGAGAACTGGACACGGAACCACTGATTGGTTCAAAATTGAGAAAGGAGTTTGGCAAGGCTGTATACTGTCGCCCTGCCTATTTAACTTATATGCAGAGCACATCATGAGAAAGGTGGGGATAGATGAATCACAAATTGGAATTAAGATTGCTGGGAGAAATATCAACAACCTCAGATATGCAGATGATACCACTCTAATCACAGAAAGTGAAGAGGAACTAAAGAGCCTCTTGATGCGGGTGAAGAAGGAGAGTGCAAAAGCTGGCTTGAAACTCAACATTAAGAAAACTAAGATCATGGCATCCATCTCTCTCAATTCATGGCAAATAGATGGGGAAGAAATGGAGGTAGTGACCGATTTTATTTTCCTGGGCTCCAAGATCACCGCGGATGGGGACTGCAGGTAAGAAATTAAAAGACGCTTGCTCCTGGGGAGGAAAGCTATGGCAAATCTAGACAGCATACTAAAAAGCAGAGACATTACCCTGCCAACAAAAGTGCGTATAGTCAAGGTTATGGTTTTCCCAGTTGCAATGTATGGCTGTGAAAGTTGGACCATAAGGAGCGCCAAAGAATTGAGGCCTTTGAACTATGGTGCTGGAGAAGACTCCTGCGAGTCCCCTGGACTGCAAGGCGATCCAACCGGTCAGTCCTAGAGGAAATCAACCCTGACTGCTCTTTAGAAGGCCAGATCCTGAAGATGAAACTCAAATACTTTGGCCACCTAATGAGAAGGAAGGACTCACTGGAGAAGAGCCTAATGCTGGGAACGATTGAGGGCAAAAGAAGAAGGGGACGACAGAGAATGAGGTGGCTGGATGGAGTCACTGAAGCAGTCGGTGTGAGCTTAAATGGACTCCAGAGGATGGTAGAGGACAGGAAGGCCTGGAGGAACGTTGTCCATGGGGTTGCGATGGGTCGGACACGACTTCTCAACTAACAACAACAACAATAGAATAGAATAGAATAGAATAGAATAGAATAGAATAGAATAGAATAGAATAGAATAGAATAGAATAGAACAGAACAGAACAGAACAGAACAGAACAGAACAGAACAAGTATTTTTTTAAATAAATAAATAAACACCTCTTGTTTTTTTGTCCTCCTGTTCCAGGTGATAAAAGAGCTTTTGGATTTGATTTTTTCCCCTCCATCCTCTACTCCAAAGGTTTCCCCTCCATTCCTACTCCATCCTCTACAAAAATTACAATGCCACTGAAAAAAGGAGACTGACCATTTTTCACACTTATGGCCATTGCAGCATCTCCATGGTCACATGATCAACATTCAAACACTCGGCAACTGACTCATATTTATGATGGCTGCAGTGTCCCGGGCAGAGGGGGGTTCTAACTTACCTCGCTGCCGGTTCTCTTCCTCCCGTGCCACGTGGGCACGCCGCGTGGGCACGCATGCACTTCGCGCACGTGCGCATGCAGTTCCAAAAAATAAGAAAAAATTACCAAAAAAAAGAGCTGAAAACAAGATGGCGACGCATGCGCAGTGCCAGAAACTCAGCTTCTGTGCATGCACAGAAGAAGAAAAAACCCGGAAAAAATTTCCCAAAAAAAATTCCCAAAAAAAATAAAAAAAAAATCAAGAAAAAAAGATGGCGGCACCCACGGACTGGCACTGACTGAACAGGTTCTGTGATGTCATTGTGATGTCACCAGCTACCGGTTCGGGCGAACCGGTCCAAACCGGGAGGAACCCACCTCTGGCCCCGGGGTCATGTGAGCATCGTTTGCGACCATCTAACCAGCAGAGTCAATGGGGAAGCCAGATTCACTTCACAACTGTGTTGCTAACCCTAACAACTGCAGTGATTCACTTAAGCGTAGCAAGAAAAGTCATAAAATGGGGCAAAACTCCCTTAAAAACTGTCTCGCTTAGCAACAGAAATTTGCTCAGTTGTCATCGTAAGTCGAGGATTATCTGTGCTCTCTCCTATTGACATTTGTGTAGAAACAGAGAACAAAACCCACTCCTCTCGAGCACTGATGATGTTACCTAGTTGGGTAATGAAATGTCTGCAAGAAAACAACTGAGCTCAGAGAGCACCAAGGACCCCACAGTTCAACCCTGAGCTACAAATATTCTATTGGCTGTTTTCTCTGTTTTACTCTCCTCTTTCACTTTTTTCCCTCTTCTTTTTTGTTAACATGTCTTCTGTCTTTCTCATAGCTCCATCAGAAGGAGGCATTCCGGAGCAACAGTTCTTCCCAGTGTGGAGAACCTAGTTTTTAAAACAAATGTTCCACTTTGTTGTGCAGTTACAAATGTCACAAAGTTCCAACTTGCATTAAAAAAAATTGCCTCCAGATGTCTGGGTGAAAGTTGTAATTACTCTTGCTCTGCTTAAACCATGATCATGATTCATATCTTTTTTTTTCTGGGCGCAAACTTGGTAGAGGGAGGAGAGGAAAACACAGACTTATTTCAGATTTTACTTTGAGATGTGAACTGGCTTTCAGGCTTCCTGAACTCTAAAGTTGCTTTAACAAAAGTCAGTTGGGTTAAAAATCAGTGGTTCCCAACGTGTGCCCCACGTCCCACAGAGGGACAATTTGATTTCTAATGGGGGCAATTGGAACCTTGTTTAAACCAAGTTAATGGCCTTTTAGGCTTCCTCCGCGTGAGTAGGAGTTCACTTTTTGAATAGTAAGAATTATATGTCATGGGGGGGGTCAGTATTTTAGAGATGCTTAGTTGGGGCATGGCCAAAAAAAGGTTGGGAACCACTGGCTTAAATGGATGTAGCATGTGTAGGTCATTGGTCAGAAAAGGTGTAGGGTCTCCTGCTTGGACAGGGGTTGGACTAGATGACCTACAAGGGCCCTTCCAACTCTGTTAATCAAGGAGAGAAGCAACCTAGAACTAAAGAGAAATTTCCTGATAGAACAATTAACCAGTGGAACAACTTGCCTCCAGAAGTTGTGAATTCTCCAACACTGGAAATTTTTAAGAAGAGATTGGACAACCATTTGTCTGAAATGGTATAGGGTTTCCTGCCTGAGCAGGGGGTTGGACTAGAAGACCTCCAAGGTCCCTTCCAACTCTGTTATTCTATCCTATCCTATCCTATCCTGGGCTAAATGGAGTCGGGATAATAATATGACCTAAAAGAGAAAGAAGCGGAGAAAAACACAAAATGGAAACTCCTGCAAATGATAGTAGAATGACTGCGGCAAAAGAAAGGTAGGATAGTCCCAGTAGTAATAGGAGCCTTGGGAGCAATTCTAAAACATCTGGAGCAGCCCTTGAGCGCCATCGGAAATGGCAAAATCCCCATCAGTCACTTGCAAAAGGCAACTTTACTTGGAACCGTTTACATCTTTACAATTATGCATTGAACACCCTTCAGCAACAACATCTGTCTAGCCCAGATCCTTGGCAAGAACTCGATACGTGGACAAAAATGCCAGCTCCAGTTTAAACATCTGGCTGACTATGCAACAAACAACAGCAACAATAATAATAATAATAATAGAATTGGAACGATGATAACATTCCAACCCATGGGTTATATCTCAATGTACTGTTGCCAGCTGTGTAATAAAATAGCAAACCATAAGTAATAAGCATAATTTAAAATCGAGCAAGTGATTGCACCTTTTGTAATATCTGTTGTAAAGAAAAGAAGCATCTCCAGGTGTTTATATCATTTTTAATGTTAGCTGCCCGGAGTCATGTATTTGAGGTGAATGGTCAGATAAATAAGATGTATAGAAGATTTAGCCAGTTAGATGAACCAAGCTATCACATTCAACTGTTACATGGTTTTTCCCCTCAGGTTATCATAGATTATATCCGATCCCATAAATTATGCTGGCTAATGATTGAGTGTGCTGTGTGATGCCAGAGATCGTATCATGCCTTCATTCTTTGGTCCCCGTTATAGTGGCTGCTTTTTTCATAGCTCAAGACCAAGAATATCCAGAAACTGATGGTATCAACCTTCATGACCAGATAGGATCCTTCATTGGGGCCTTCACATCCCACCAAGTCCTAGGAAAGTGTTCTGAGATGCATCCAGTGATCCAGAAACTTTTGAAGGCCGTTTCCACCAACATCTCTAAAGTTAGAGGCAAGATCTACTCTTAAAGAAATCTAACCCAAACCTTAACAGAAGAACCCTTTCTGACCAAATTATAACAGCTTCCCAGGAGTTCCAGCTCAATTAATGAGGTTGCTTCCCTTGGACCTGAATGCCTGCAGAAGCTGTGTGGTCTCTCTCCAAGGTCCTGAATCTGCCCTCAATCAGTTCTTATCTGAGCCCTTATTGGTATGGACCAGGGGTCAGCAACCTGCGGCTCTGGAGCCACATGAGGCTCTTTCATCCCTCTGTTGCGGCTCCCTGTCGCCGGTCGGCACCACAGTTTTGAGAGGAGCTTCCGGTTGAGGGAGGGGGAAAGCAGGGCGTGCCAGGAGCAGACTCTATGGCAAGGGGTGGGTTTTCCCGTCAGCTCCACAATTGATAGGGCCTTCGGTTAGGACTGGTAGAGGAAAAAGGACACCATGCTAGGAGGAGGCTCTATGGTGGGGGAACTGGACTTCTGGTTGGCTCCAGAATTGAATGGGGGGGCTTCTGGTTAGGATTCCTTCCTCCTCCTATTTTCCCCACAACAACCCTGTAAGGCTGAGAGAGAGGGAGCGTCGCAAAGTCACCCAACCAGATTTCATGGCTAAGGCGGGACTAAAACTTACTGTCTCCTGATGATTGGCCAAAAGTCACACAGCTGGCCTTCATGGCTAAGGCGGGACTAGAACTCACTGTCTCCTGGTGATTGGTCCACAGTCACTCAGCAATGGATTTCATGCCTAAGGCAGGACTATAACCAGAGGTGGTATTCGACCTAACCCCAACCCTAACCCTAACCCTAACCCTAACCCTAACCCTAACCCTAACCCAATCTCGAGTGCAGAAAATACGACTTCAGCAACAGAGTGATCAATGTCTGGAATGCACTACCTGACTCTGTGGTTTCTTCCCCAAACCCCCAAAACTTTAACCTTAGACTGTCTACCATCAACCTCACCCCATTCCTAAGTGGTCTGTAAGGGGCGTGCATAAGCGCACCAGCGTGCCTACCGTCCCTGTCCTAATGTTCCCTTTTATTCGTATCCATTTCATGTATTCATAATTATGTTTTTATATCTGTTATCTAATAAATGCCTGATGAAATAAATAAATAAATACAATAAGTGTCATTTGGGGGAGACAGTGGAGTTTGGCTGCATCCACAGCCAGCCACCAACCCACTACTGGCAATAATGAACTTTTTTCCCCCCAAGAGTCAAGCAAAAGTCATTTTTGTCCTGGACAGTTGGCAACCTATTTTCAGCTAACTGCCAATCTCAAATCCATTTACAGAATAGAGTTGGAAGGGACCTTGGAGGTCTTCTAGTCCAACCTCCTGTTCAAGCAGGAAACTCCAGTCCATACCATTTCAGACAAGTGGTTGTCCAGTCTCTTCTTAAAAACCCCCAGTGATGGAGCACCCACGACTTCTGGAGGCAAGCCTTTCCACTGGTTAATTATTCTGTTAGGAAGTTTCTTCTTAGTTCTAGGAAGTTGAGTCTCACCTAGGAAATTTATTATGCATATGGGTGCAAACTCCAAGCCCTTTTATTGCCTCCTCCATGTGTTTGCATTCTTCCAGAAGAAAAATGACAACAGGTTTTCTCTTCTCTGTCAACACCCCACTTCCCAAATTGCTAATTTCCCGGAGCATGTAAATATGCACGGAGAAATATGAATATTCAGAGTCAGCTTTCCAGCCTTTGAATCAGCTGCTGGATGCCACTGTCTCTCCTATCTTCATTTCACAGATGAGTGTTAACCAGCTAGGACCATCATTCACTCTCTGTTAAAAATGAGCTGCTCAACATCCCAGCAAACTCCTGCAAATTCTGCCTTTCACAGATATAAGCAGGTTACACAGTGGTGATCCCAGACTGCTGAAGGGACCAAATCAAGCCAAGTTTGCTAAGGAAGTATCCCACAATAACCTACTACGCACTAAACCAGGGATTCGAACCTCTGGAGGACCGCGATGCCACAGGGGGTTAGTGAAGGCTTGAAGAAATGTTACGGTCTAAATCTTGAGTGATGTCTTAGAGTCCATGGCCATGGTCTGAAGCCACAAAAGATATTTAAAGGGAGTCCGTGGCGAAGAACAGGTTGAGAACTATGGCAGTAAAACCATCATCAGTCAAAAGCCAACACTGCATTGTGTTTAATGCAGAATGCAAGCTAGCCATGGTGGTTATTAAGCCATTGTTTGTGGTTGGATGAGTGGCATCAACTTCTTTATTTTATTTTATTTTATTTTATTTTATTTTATTTTATTTTATTTTATTTTATTTTATTTTATTATTTTATTTTATTTTATTTTATTTTATTTTATTTTTTATTTTATTTTATTTTATTTTATTTTATTTTATTTTATTTTATTTTATTTTATTTTATTTTATTTTATTTTATTTTATTTTATTTTATTTTATTTTATTTTTTATTTTATTTTATTTTATTATTTTATTTTATTTTATTTTATTTTATTATTTTATTTTATTTTATTTTATTTTATTTTATTATTTTATTTTATTTATTTATTTATTTATTATTATTATTTTATTATTATTATTATTTATTATTTTATTTTATTTTATTTTATTTTATTATTTTATTATTATTTTATTATTTTATTATTTTATTATTTTAGTACAAATAATCCATCTTCCATTAAACAGTGTGTCCTCTGGGTACAAATGCTTGTGCAATAACAGTAAAAATTTACAATCATATGCATTCTTTAATCTATTCTTAGCTTAATACCAATACGTTAAATATCTGATACTTTACATCCCCTTCTTAGTTTGCTTAACTCTATTAACTATTTTCTATATTTTACTCATCTACTTTTATTTCTAATTTTTATATTTATCCTCTAACCATCGATAAAATGTTTCCCATATCGCATAATAACCAGTTTCTTCTTTCTCTTTAATTGCCAGTGTTAATCTATTCATTTCTGCACATTCTAATATTTTCCTTATCATATTTTCCTCTGTAGGAATCTCTTCACTTTTCCAGTTTTGTGCAAATACAATTCTAGCTGCAGTTATTACATGAATAATGAAACATACATTTTCTTTACTATAAGTTTCTGGCGAGATCCCCAACATAAATATTCCAGGTTTCAAGTCAATATAATGTTGTATCATCTTTTATATCATCTTTTCCAACCATATGAATATTTTTATCCAATAATATTTTAGCTTCTACACATGTCCACCACCTACGATAATATGAGCCAGGTGTCTGTTGACATTTCCAACATTTAGCTGATTTATCTTTAAACTTATCTTTACATTTATCTTTAAATTTATCTTCGCCAATCTTGCTGGTGGCAAATGCCATCTGTTGAACATCTTATACAAATTCTCTTTATTCGCAGTTGACATTGTTAGTTTGTAATTTCTATCCCTTCTTTAAAGGTGGTTTATTTGGCAGTCCCTGGTTAAATCCACTGCAAGCTGTGATTAAGCATATCACAAAATTATCCGCCTCAATGTCCTACCCGTTAACGACTATTTCAGCTTCAACCGCAATAATACACGAGCTCACAATAGATACAAACTTAATGTAAACCGCTCCAAACTTGATTGCAAAAAATTCGACTTCAACAACAGAGTTGTCAATGCCTGGAACACTACCTGACTCAGTAGTTTCTTCCCCAAACCCCAAAAACTTCAACCTCTTATTATCTACCATTGACCTCACCCCATTCCTAAGAGGTCAGTAAGGGGCGTGCATAAGCGCACAATCGTGCCTACCGTTCCTGTCCTAATGTACCCATATATTCATACCTCTTTTACTCTTATTCATGCTTGTAATATTACATATATATTCAATCATGTTTTACTGTTTGTACTTTGCTTATATTCATTTATGCTTGACAAAATAAACAAATACAAATATCAGGTAGCATGGGGAAGTGAGAAACCGCCAAGGGACTAGCAATTGCCAAAGAGTTTTCTGACCGTCTGGAGCAGCGTTTCTCAAGGTTGGCAATTTGAAAAAGGGGTGGACATTCGACTCCCAGAATTCCCCAGCCAGCATGCATCCTTCATCTGTGATTCCTGCCATCAGGAGCATGCTGGCTGAGGGATCCTGGGAGTTGAAGCCCACCCATCTTCAAGCTGCCAAGGTTCTGTTGCTGCTGAAGATTGGCCATTCAAGGTCTCCTTTGGAAGATCTGACTGGCAATGGGAGCAGAAGGCACCTTAGAGATAAATTACTTGGATTCCAACCTTGAAAAGACCTTCCAAATTCAAAAGAGAAGTCTTATTTTTTTTTCTTCCTCCCAGATCTCAGGTGGCTTTATCCAAGAAAGTGAATAAAATACCTCTTGCATGGAGACAAGAATTACAGCTCCCTAATCCCCTTGGGTTTATAGAAGCATTGTACTCAGTGGTGAAATCCAATTTTTTTTACTAACGGTTCTGTGGGCGTGGCTTGATGGGCGTGGTGTGGCTTGGTGGGCATGGCTTGGTGGGCATGGCAGGAGAAGACTACTGCAAAATCTCCATTCCCACCCCACTCTGGGGCCAGCCAGAGGTGGCATTTGCCAGTTCTCTGAACTACTCAAAATTTCCGCTACCGGTTCTCCACAACCTGTCAGAACCTGCTGGATTTCACCCCTGATTGTACTCCCCAGCTATGCCTGGAGATCCTGGGCTCTACCAGGCAGATTCCTGCCTGGGGAGCATAGCAGAAAAGCTTTTAGGGTCTTGCAAGGGGTCTCAGCTGAAGGAGGGTGGACAACCTGAACCTCTGGGGAGAAAGTCCAGCTTAAGGAATAGTAGGTAAAGAATCTGGCTGGCCGCATCTCGGCTTGCAGGAAAAGCAGGGTAAGGCCCAGGTGGCGCAGTGGTTAGAGTGCAGCACTGCAGGCTACTTTAGCTGACTGCTAGCTGCAGTTCAGCTGTTCAAATCTCACTGGCTCAAGGTTGACTCAGCCTTCCATCCTTCTGAGGTCGGTAAAATGCGGTCCCAGATTGTTGGGGGCAATATGCTGAACTCTGTAAACCGCTTAGAGAGGGCTGTAAAGCACTATGAAGCGGTCTATAAGTCTAAGTGCCATTGCTATTGCTATTGCTACTTGGATGGGAGACCACGAGGAAATCCCACCACAGGGGGGAAACTGAACATCCTCCTCATGGACTGGCAAGCCACTTCGAACTCCTAGTACATCAAATTCTGCCCCAATCCCCGGAAGCCTCTTCATATTTCAAACCCCACCACGCAGACAGGGCTCAACTGGGCTGAGACTGGACCGGCTGATGGGCCTCTACCCCCTCCTCCTCCTCCTCCTCTCCTCCTCCTCCTCCCGGGGCAGCGGATCCAGCAGGGTGGAGGCTTTTAAAAAGAGACAGGACAAGCCATTTGTCTGAAATGGTGTAGGGTCTCCTGCTTGAGCAAGGGGTTGGACTAGAAGACCTCTAAGACCCCTTCCCAACTCTATTACTCTCTTGAGGTCCCCCTCCCACCACGTCCGGCCGGCTGGGGGGGAGGAGTCAAGGGCTCCCCCCGCCCCTGCGCAACGCCCTCCCCGGCCCCGCCCGCAGGCTGCCGTAGCCTCCCCTCCCCTCCCTTCCCCTCCCCTTTACCTCCCTCCTTCCTCTCCCGCTCGGCTGCCACTCGCGTTGGAGCCCCGGCCGCCGCTGCTGCTGCCAGCTCTGGCTCTGGATCACCTGCCCGGCGGCGGCGGCGGCGGCAGCGGGGAAGGGGAAGGGGCTTCCTGGGCTCCCCGCCGGTGGTGCCAGCCCGGGCGCCTTCCTCTTCTTCCTCTTCCTCGGCCGCCAGCGCCGCCAGCCGCGGGTATATGGAGAGGAGCTCGCTGCGGCAGCTCATCCAGGAGCAGGTGAGCCCGCGCAACGGAACCGGGGTGCAAGGAGGCGGCCGGCCCGGTGCTGGTCTCCACCCGATGCTAAAATGCGTGCCAACCTTCATCCGGAGGGAAGGGGGGGCTCTGATTTCCCGGCTGCGCGGATCCAGGATGGATGCGCGCAGCCGGGCAGGGAAGACGGACCCCCCCCCTTTCCCACCCCCCAAAAATCCGGGTGAGGGTTGGCCACGGCACGCATTCAGCCTCGGGTGGATCGTCGCGCAAGTCGGGTGCGAGTTGGGCTGGCGGGAGGCGGCTGGATCGGGCGCAGGGCGTTTGCCTTGCATTAATAAGGAGGAAGGGGGGCATTCGTAGGCTTATCGTTGCTCCAGTGGTGGGGTTGGGGGGGGGGTGCCTCCGACTCCGAGCCTGGGGAGAGCCGGTGCCAAGGGAGAAGCGCAGGCTGCAACTCGCTGCCCTCCAGGATCGGACTCGGAGCTGGTGGCTACGCGGGGCAACGTGCAGCGCAGCAGTGTCACGCGTGCCCATCACCCGCACCCCTGGCAGGCTCGGCCTGAATCTAAAATAACAGACGCATGAGTTTGAGGAGGGAGGGGGGGAAACCCGGGCTGAGGGTGATGCCACAGGCTTCCAAGAATGGGCTTAGAGGTCCCCAGTCATGCATTAACTAAGTGCCCCCCTCCCTGGCAGAATCAGACGGCCAGGTTGGGCTGCCTTCACCATCACACTGGGAGCATCTCTGCCGGTTGAGAGCCGTTTCCTCTGGATTTGGCACCAAGCAGGAGGGAGAATTTGCCCAATCCTCAGATTGCCAACCTGGGGAGAGGAGGTTCGGGTGAACCTTGCCACCCTTTCCCCCTTGAAACTGGCATCTGATGGAAGAAACCTGGGCAAAAGCTGATTTTCCAGGGATAGGTGAGGAAGAAAATGACATGCTCTCTGGTCCAATTTTATTCCCTCCGGGCTCCTTTGGGGCAAACTTGGACCACTCTGTTCTGCAGGGTTGTGGTACAGAATTCAGTTACCGTATTTTTCGGAGTATAAGACGCACCTTTTTCCTCCCTAAAAGTGGCTGAAAATTTGGGTGCGTCTTATACTTCAAATGTAGCTTTTTTCCCAGCCCTAACTAGGTGCTAACAGATCTTCCCAGCTCTTACCTTGCAGGCTCTTTCATTGTTACTCTCTCAGAAGAATGTTTTTCCAGCCCTAAGTCTTTGCAGGGTTTTTTTCCATTGCTCTACTTGCTTCAAAGAAGTTTTTTTCTAGCCCTAATCAGGTGCTAACGATCTTCCCAGCTCTTACTGGCTTGCATGCTCTTTCATTGTTACTCTCTCAGAAGAATGTTTTTCCAGCCCTAAGTCTTTGCAGAATTGTTTTTCATTGCTCTACTTGCTCCGAATAAGTTTTTTTCTAGCCCTCACCAGGTGCTATCTA
>JALIGW010000018.1:7412435-7422435 GCA_023053685.1 Diadophis punctatus similis
TGGGGTACTTAAATCCAGCCCGTGGGGTCTGGCCTGGAAATAGCAAAGGACCGGCGCGCAGTGGCTCTGCTGGCCAAAACGTGCCGCATGTGGGGGCCCCGCAGCCCCTTTTTGGCTGGCAGAGTGCTGCTGGAGGCCGGGGAGGCTGAAAATGGGTCATGTGGAGGGCTCGGGAGGCCTCTGCGCAGCCCAGAGTGCTGCTGGAGGTCGGGAAAGCCGAAAACGGGGCAGAGGGAGCTGCTCGGGGCTCCCCATGCCCCGTGCTGCAGGAGGCATCCATCCCGTCTCCCCCCTGTCCCTCCAGCCCATGGAGGAGTACTACAATGCTGATCCAGCCCTCAAAGAAATCCACTTTGACACCCCTGCCATAGACACACATTTTAAAAGTTGCCATGGTTGAGAAACACTGCATTAATCTAACCAACATTGGAGGGGAATGGGTGGTAGCTCAGTCTGTTCCTTTATCATAGTATATTGTATGAATATTGTATGGATATCTTGGATAATTTCTAACTTTGAACTGTGTGATTGTAGCACTTGTATTCTGTTTATCGCGGTTTAGAGGTTGTGTGAACCCAGCCACAAGGTGCTGATAGCTAGAGAGCACTCTTTATGGCTTCAGAGCATGGGATCTGTGAAAAGTAGACAAGTGCAGCAGGTGTCAGGGTTCTGACGGATGCCCTAATTAAATCATGAGCCTCGAGCCAAGCTTCAAAAGAAATCCAGTTATTTATTAGGAGCTTCTTGTCGGCACGTTCCCAAGTGAGGCCAGCTCTGACCCTTCTAATTTTTGTCCCAATTATGACCCTGTTCCCCCCCCCTCCCCCAGGGTGTGTCATCAATCACATTCGCCCAATGGAGCAACTTTGTGGGTTGTAGAGATCACTCCCCTCCGGCTGCTGTGGGTAACCCTTGGATACAGCCTTGAGAGAGAGAATGGAACGTGCCTCTGTCTTTGGCTGCCGTGCCGTTTCGACGGTTTCCCATCACAACTCGAGAGCAGGCCAAGCATGCTTTGCAAGTTGACAACAGGCATAAGTCCAAAACTTGGAAGAAGTTTGAGAGATGAAATCTCAATTTTTCGTTGGTTTTTGCTGCAATCCTGTTTATATTTACTCGGCGGCGAACTTCTCTGCTGGATAGTTCAATAAAGGGAGTAAATCTGTTTGCCTTTACTCAGAAATTAAACCCCCCACCAGACTTAGTTGAGTTTACTTTCTTGTAAGCATACTCAACTTCACAGAGTTGGACATGTAGCTTTTAGGAAGTCCATAGGGTGTCAGTCTTTACATTCCCTTCTGTGAAATGGGGAGAGGAGTAACATTTTCTTAGGAGTCAGGACAGCCTTGTTAAGTTCAAAATTCAGCTTGCATGGTTGTTTCTCTGGAAATACACATTTGTTTGTAAATTAGCTCAGCTAACCAGAACCATAAAGTACCTGGTGAGCCCATAAGGCAGCTTGGCTCTCTTGCTAGAGACGCCTGCCATGAATGGGATTCTTTGGTGTTGCCTGCTGCGTGCTACTTTTGTGATGAGAGACTGATTTACACCGAAGGAAAAAAACTTGGCATGGGCATTCTTCTCCTTAAAATAACGCGACTGTATCTTGGCCGTTTTATTGCACGCATGTGAACAGAAGTGTGTGCACTGCATCAGGTTTTTGCACATGTAAAGAGCAGAGTGTTCAACAAATCCTGCTTCGTGTTGTTGCTAGGGGAACCACAGATACTATATTTTCCGATGCTTATGTGTAGACGTAAACGTAAGAAATGAGTTGGCAAGGAGGAGTTGGTGGATCCCTGGCTAGGAAGACCTGAGAGGTCAGCATAGATCCCGCGGTCCCCAAATTAGCCAAGGATTTGTTGGCACTAAGATGTAGAAGGAAACAGCCTCACATTTAAACTCTGGAGCTCAAACCTGGTGCAGAAGTTTTAACATCTGGATTCTGCAGCGGACAGATATCCTGTGCTTATGATTCCCTTTGTATCTGCAAGAAAGAGGCTTATTGGTGTGAGGTTTTTTTTTTGGCTGGGTGAGCCACTTTCTGAATAAGAATCTTAAGTTTTGTTTGAGGAGCCTGTTTGGTGTAGTGGTGAAGGTGCTGGCCTAGAAACCAGGAGATTGGGAGTTCTAGTCCCACCTTAGGTATGAAAACTAGGTGGCTGACTTGGGCCAGTCACCAGGAGACAGTGAGTTCTAGTCCTCCCTTAGGCATAAAAGCTGACTGGGCGACTTCGGGTCATTCGCCAGGAGACTGGGAGTTCTAGTCCCACTTTAGGCATGAAAGCTAGCTGGCTGACTTGGGCCAATCACCAGGAGACAGTGAGTTCTAGTTCCAACTTAGGCATGAAAGGCAGCTGGGCGACTTTAGGTCAATCGCCAGGAGACCGTGAGTTCTAGTTCCAACTTAGGCATGAAAGGCAGCTGAGCGACTATAGGTCAATCGCCAGGAGACCGTGAGTTCTAGTTCCAATTTAGGCATGAAAGCTAGCTGGCTGACTTGGGCCAATCACCAGGAGACAGTGAGTTCTAGTCCCATCTTAGCATGAAAGGCAGCTGGGCGACTTTGGGTCAATCACCAGGAGACCGTGAGTTCTAGTCCCACCAGAGCCCTGAATGCCGACTGAGTGGCTTTGAGCCAATCCCTTTCTCTCAGCCCAACCCACCTCCCAGGGTAGCTGTTGTGGGGAAAATAAGAGGAGGAAGAAATCTTAGGTATGTTCTCCACTTTGAATTATTTATTTAAGCTATAAAAGCTGGATCAAAATTGAATAAATAAATTTCAGCCCAGCTGAGATTTGCAGCTGCGCTGGTGAGAAGCGTGCAAGAAATGCATTGGACCATAAATGCATTCGTAATGCTTTGACGCATGCAAGGCCACAGGTCACACTTCCCAAAAGGTTGTGGGTTGGGGTTTTTTTGCCTCTTCTCTGTGTTCATTGGACTGTTTGAGAGAAGGGGACCAGGTTGGGCAGAACAGGTATCCTCTTTCTCTCCAACTCTGGCTCCACCTGTCACTCATTTTGGTCTTGCATTCTCTGCAGCTTTTAAACAATTTTTTTCCACCAAAAAGAATAACGGAGTTGAGAGGGACCTTGGAGGTCTTCTAGTCCATCCCTCTGCTCAAGAAGGAGTGCCTATACCATTTCAGACAAATGGCTGTCCCATCTCTTATTAAAAACCTCCAGGCATGGAGCACCCACGACTACTGCATCCAGTTTTGGTCACCAGACTATAAAAAAGATGTTGAGATTCTAGAAAGAGTGCAGAGAAGAGCAACCAAGACGATTAGGGGACTGGAGGCTAAAACATACGATGAACGGTTGCAGGAACTAGTCTAGTGAAGAGAAGGACCAGGGGAGACATGATAGCAGTGTTCCAATATTTGAGAAGCTGCCACAGAGAGGAAGGGGGTCAAGCTATTCTCCAAAGCACCAGAAGGCCAGATAATGAATAATGGAATGAAACATTTATTTATTTATTTATTTATTTATTTATTTATTTATCTATCTATCTATCTATCTATCTATCTATCTATCTATCTATCTATCTATCTATCTTTCTTTCTTTCTTTCTTTCTTTATTTATTTATTTATTTATTTATTGTCAAGTACGTGTTGGTAATATACATAGATATAACATTGTTTATATACAGAAGATGGGTATTGATATGACCAAGGAGAGATTCAACCTGGAAATAAGGAGGAATTTTCTGACAGTGAGAACAAACAACTAAAGGAACAGAAGTTGCCTTCAGAAGTTGTGGGAGCTTAATCACTGGAGGCTTTCAAGAAGAGAGTGGACTGCCATCTGTCGGAAATGGTGTAGGGTCTCCTGCTTGGACGGGGAGGGGTGGTTGGACTAGATGACCTACAAGGTCCCTTCCAACTCTGTTAATCTGAATCTATCTAAGATTATCAAAGGTCTGGAGACTAAAACATATGAAGATCGGTTGCAGGAACTGGGCATGGCTAGTCTAGTGAAGAGAAGGACCAGGGGAGACACAATAGCAGTCTTCCAATATTTGAGGGGCTGCCACTCAGAGGAGGGGGTCAAGCTATTTTCCAAAGCACCTGAAGGCCAGACAAGGAACAATGGATGGAAACTGAACAAGGAAAGATTCAACCTGGAAATAAGGAGAAATTTTCTGACAGTGAGAACAATCAACCCATGGAACAGAAGTTGCCTTCAGAAGTTGTGGGAGCTTCATCACTGGAGGCTTTCAAGAAGAGAGTGGACTGCCATCTGTCAGAAATGGTGTAGGGTCTCCTGCTTGGGTGGGGAGGTGGGGTTGGACTAGATGACCTAGAAGGTCCCTTCCAACTCTGTTAATGTGTGTTAGTAGATGAAGAGAAGTCAGGCTTCTGAAGCCAAGCCGTGCCTCTGATGAATTGTTCTCACCGTCAAGAAATTTCTCCTTAGTTCTAGGTTGGATCTCTCTCCCAAGCAATGCAGCGCAGGGTAAAAACCCCAATTCTCCCATTATTTCCCGTGTCACGTGCCTAGCATCTGTGCTGGTAAATGGGTAGCCTTTTCCTATCGTTCCCCTGCCTGGTCCTTGACGCACGTTTGAGGCTGTGCTGGTGTTGGGGAAGAACTCACAAAAGAATCTACTTCGGTAAATGGGCGACCTAAATAATCCACGGGAAAAGCTTTGCTTCTCTCCCACTGACTTGTTAAGGGGGAAGATAAAGAGCAGCTACGCCGAGAAGCGAAGCTTTAATTGTAATCCTCCTGGTATTTACAAAGGGAGGGATGCACCCACGTCTGCCAACATCCAAGTTTTTGGGTTTTCACTTCTTTGCTAAATCAGGCTCTATAGCAATAGCACTTAGATCAGTGGTTCCCAACCTTTTTGTGATCGAGTACCACTTGGAGGTCCCGTACAGTCGCCGCGTACCACCTGGTTCCAGAGAAACTAAATTCGATCAGATATCACTTTATTTCCATAATTGTACCATTCCTTTTTTGGCCCCGCGCATCCAGCAACTGGATTCTCGGGCCGCTGGGACCAGGTGGGTGGCATGTGGCAACAGTTGCAAATCGTTGCCAGATTATCTTGTGTTAGGCAGTAAACATTTTTGTGAAGCAAAAAATAACTAACTAAAAATCGTTCATGACCCCGAAAGTGTTCGCGTACCACCTGGAAGGCCCTCGCGTACCACTAGTGCAGTGTTTCTCAACCTTGGCAGTTTGAAGATGTGTGGACTTCAACTCCCAGAATTCCCCAGCCAGCAACACACTGCAACACTGCACTAGTGGTACACGTACCACAGGTTGGGAACCACAGACTTATATACCGCTTCATAGTGCTTTACAGCCCTCTCTAAGCGGTTTACAGAGTTCAGCATCTTGTCCCCAACAATCTGGGTCCTCATTTTACCCACCTCGGAAGGATGGAAGGCTGAGTCAACCTTGAGCCTGGTGAGATTTGAACAGCTGAACTGCTGAACTGCAGTGCTGCATTTTAACCACTGCGCCACCTCGGCTCGATGAAGTCTGGAGCTCCCAAATGTTGCACGTGTGAATACTGTGATACAGGGGTAGTCCTCAACGTACGGCCACAATTGAGCTCAAGATTTAGGCTCCGTCGCTACGCAAGACAGTTGTTGAGTTTTGCCCCATTTTACAACCTTTCTTTCTTGCCACAGCTGTTCCGTGAAACCCCTGCAGTTGTTAAATTAGTAACTTTGGTTGTTAAATGAATCTGGCTTCCCCGTCGCTTTGTCAGAAGGTCGCAAAAGGGGCTCACATGATCCTGGGACATCGCAACGGTCGTAAATATGAGTCAGTTGCCAACTGTCTGAATTTTTGACCACATCACCCTGGGGATGCTGCAATGGGACGCCCAGAGTCCCCCCGGGAGTTGGGCGGCATAGAAATTTTAATAAATAAAATAAAATAAATAAATAAATGGTCATCAGTGTGAAAAATGGTCATAAGTCACTTTTTTCAGTGACATAACTTGGAACGGTCACTAAATGAAGTGTTGTAAGTCGAGGCATACATTATATATTTCCTCTGTTCCTGCCAGTCCAGGGGTGAGCAACTGGCAACTTTATAACCGGTGAACTTCCATTCCCAGAATTCTGCTGGTTCAGGAATTCTGGGAGTTGAAGTCCCCAGGATGTAAAGCTGCCATAGTTCCCAACTCCTGCTCTAGCCTACTAATTCCCTTAAGACCATGTTCCTCAACGTTGGCCACTGGAAGATTTATTTATTTATTTATTTTATTTGTCAAAACGTGTACAAGATAACAGGTATGGTATAAACATAAACAAAAGCAAAGTTGGTATAGGTAAATTTGGACAATAGGACAGTAAGACAGGGATGGAAGGCACAGTGGTGCGCTTATGCACGCCCCTTACAGACCTCTTAGGAATGGGGAGAGGTCGACTGTAGACAGTCTAAGGTTAAAGTTTTTGGGGTTTGGGGAAGAAACCACAGAGTCAGGTAGAGCATTCCAGGCATTGACCGCTCTGTTGCTGAAGTCGTATTTTCTGCAGTCGAGTTTCGAGCGATTTACATTGAGTTTGAATCTATTGTGTGTGCGTGTATTGTTGCGGTTGAAGCTGAAGTATTCATTGACAGGTAGGACATTGTGCAGATGATTTTATGAACTACATTTAGATCAGATCGAAGGTGACGTAGCTCTAAGCTATCTAAGCCCAAAATTTCAAGTCTGGCGGAATAAGGAATTCTGTTGCGAGCAGAGGAGTGGAGGACTCTTGTGAAATATTTCTGGACTCTCTCAATTGTATTAATGTCCGATATGCAGTGTGGGTTCCAGACAGGTGAGCTGTATTCCAGAATTGGTCTGGGAAATGTTTTGTATGCTCTGATTAGCAGTGTAATATTGCCAGAGAAGAAGATGGGTGAACTTCAACTCTCACAACTCTCCAGTCAACTCAGAGTCCACAAGGATTGAGGGGACAGATAAACTGCAGGTATAAATTAATACCAGCCCTTCAACCTTGGCATCTTTGAAATACCTGGACTTCAACTCCCAGAGTTCATGGTGGCCAGGGAATTCTGGGACTTGAGGTCTAGACACCGTAACATTGCTTGGGTTGAGAAACAAGCTGGAAAACATGCATTTTGTTCCAGCCATACCTTGTTTTATTGCCTTTCTCTTTATTATGTTTAGTTATTTGTACCAGACCCTCCACCAGCAAAATGATTATGACTCGTTGAACGCTCCAGTGAGGCTTAACACTTTTTAGCAATAAAGTATTTTTTTTACTTAAGACAAGTCCGTTGTTTTTTGTTTTTTTAAACACACGCTACTGCACGCTTTAATAGACTATAGCATACCCATCATTTTTACAGGCACTGCGAAATCAAAACATTTGTCTGTCTCACTTTATTGCAATATTTGCTTTATTGCATTGGTCCGGAACCGAACCAGCAAGATCTTGGACACAGGCCTGTAATTTTGTCCTTGTTCCAGTTGGAGGATTAATGCTAGACTTAGATGAGCTGTTCGCTTGGTCCAGCTCTTATGTTTTTAAATACAAGGGAATACGATTGAAGAAGGAATGCTGCCAATAAGATTATAAGGACACATGTGGAAAAGGGTGGGGTTTTTTTAATTAAAAAAAATAGAGGGCTTACAATTTTGTCTTTAGCCAGGGTCAGCTTGGCATAAAAAACGATGTTGAGACTCTAGAAAAAGTACAGAGAATAGCAACAAAAATGATTAGGGGACTGAAGGTTAGATTATGAGGAACAGTTGCAGGAATTGGGTACGTCTAATCTAGTGAAAAGAAGGACCAGGGATGACATGATAGCAGTATTCCAGTATTTGATGGGCTGCCACAAAGAAGAGAGAGTCAAACTATTCTCCAAAGCACCTGAAGGCAGGACAAGAAGCAAAGGATGGAAACTAATCAAGGAGAGAAGCAACCTAGAACTAAGGAGAAATTTCCTGACAGTTAGAACAATAAATCAATGGGATGACTTGCTTTCAGATGTTTTCGGTGATCCATTGTTGGTAAATATAAATTCAACATAAAAAAATAGTTTGTTGTGAAAGCGACTGCCTGCAAAGGCTCCTGGATTGGGGATGAAAGGCGAAAGCGGAAGCAGTATGCTCCGTCTCATATTTGGGTAGACCAGGTTGCCCTGATAAAAAAAAACACTTAATCTCTCCCCTGGTATAGCCAACAAAGCCAACAAAGCCAATGTGGCTTAGAGGTTAATACATCTACCTAATATGCAAGCAGCCTGGGTTCGAATCCCAGAAGGATATGGCTAGCTGATGACAGCTAAATAGCTTGAAATAGATCTATACTAAGTCTCCCTTTATTTCTTGGTCGGTAAATATACCGTATTTTTTGGAGTATAAGACGCACCTTTTTCCTCCCTAAAAGTGGCTGAAAATTTGGGTGCGTCTTATACTTCGAATGTAGCTTTTTCCCCCCAGCCCTAACTAGGTGCTAACAGATCTTCCCAGCTCTTACCTTGCAGGCTTTTTCATTGTTACTCTCTCCAAAGAATGTTTTTCCAGCCCTAAGTCTTTGCAGGGTTTTTTTTCATTGCTCTACTTGCTCCGAATAAGTTTTTTTCCAGCCCTAACCAGGTGCTAACAATCTTCCCAGCTCTTACTGGCTTGCAGGCTCTTTCATTGTTACTCTCTCAGAAGAAGGTTTTTTTAAGTCCTAACCAGGGGATAAAATCATGTGCTGAAGCTGACCAGACTAAGGATGCTAGCCAGATGAATACCTGGTAGGCAGATTGTTTTCCCCTATTTTCCTCCCCAAAAACTAAGGTGCGTCTTATACTCCGGTGCGTCTTATATTCTGAAAAATACGGTAAATTCAACATAAAACCAGCAGCCAGTGCAGCTTGGTGTAACCTGGCCCGCTCTATGGGCCCCACCAAAAGCTGGATATCTCCCCAAGTTTTCCAACTTGCAGAAAGCGTGCGGAAACATTTCACATCCCCCGGTCCCTCAATCTTCAGATTCAACCCCTGGGAGAAAAAAAATTATCCTCTGCATGAATGGATGGCTATGGCCGTGTAGGCCCATCGCTGAAGTCTTCCAACACCCCGTAACTATCTGTGCGTCAAGATTTGCTCAGGAGTGAACTCAAGGACCTGGTGGGCGAGACGAAGCGATAAGTTGCCTGCAGCTGGAGTTGGCTTTCGTAGTGCGTGTTCCTTTTTCTCGTCAAAGCCTCGTTTGCCCTCCCTGTTCTAAACATTGTGATGTTTTCTTCCCTGGAGATAGTGTGTGTGTGTGTGTGTGTGTGTGTGTGTGTGGTGTGTGTGTGTGTGTGTGTGTGTGTGTGTGTGTGTGTGTGTGTGTGTACGTACCAGTTCTGCCACATCTAGAAATCTTTGGTTATTGGGCGCTATCAGCTAGGTGTTGGCAATCCTTTTAGGGCATTGCAGCCTTGGCAACACACACACACACACACACACACACACACACACACACACACACACACACACACACACACACACACACAGAGGCTGCATGTTTATTAAGGCAAAAGTGCTGGTCTTCATCAAACATTCATCAAAGCCCCTTGCTTTCTATTTCACAGCCTCTGCAAGGCCCAGCTGCTCTCTGTCTTGCCAAGAAGGGTGTAGAAAAAAAACCTGATTTCCTCAACCTTCAGCATTGCTTGCTATCTCTGTTTAGCAGAGAGAGATTTGGGGGGCTACTGTGTGCCCCATAGATGTGGGGTAACTCAAAGGACCGAGGCTTTTCAGCAAAAACTGAGATTCCTGTGAGATGTTAAGGAAAACATCAGTTTTGGGTTCCTACGGAGGAAAAAGAAAGCATGATTAGGAACAAATGTAATATAAGGTCTTCTGGCTTGGGCAGGGGGTTGGACTAGAAGACCTCCAAGGTCCCTTCCAGCCCTGTGATTCTATTCTATTCTATTCTATTTTCTATTTCATTCTATTCTCTATTCTATTCTATTTTCATTCCATTATTCTATTCTATTCTATTCTATTCTATTCTATTCTATTCTATTCTATTCTATTC
>JALIGW010000018.1:7424935-7429935 GCA_023053685.1 Diadophis punctatus similis
GTGCCCGGGGGGCGCCATTTTTTTTAAAAAATAATTTTTTTTAACTTTCTTCTGCGCATGCCCAGAAGCTGAGTTTCCGGCACTGCTCATGCGCTGCCTTCCTACCCCACAGTGAGTCCAAGCAGGGGAGGATGGCTGAGGGAGCGTGTGAGACGCTGAAAGAACGGGCGACCGGAGCTATCTCCGTTCCCCTCCCTTCAGCAGTCCGAGAAGCCACAAATGTGCGGTGATGATCCTAGGCATTTTCGTACTTTGAGGCTTCTTGAGCTGCTGAGGGGAGGGGGAATGGGCGGCAGGACCTATCTCAGTTCCCCTCCCTTCAGCAGTCTGAGAAGCCATGCCCACCTGGTCACATGGCTGATAAGCCACACCCACAAAACAAGCCACGCCCACAGAGTGGTAGTAAAAAAATTAGGAACCCGCCCCTGACCTGACTGATAAAAACTTTGCCCGAGATGCTGACTTTTCTGTGTGATCCCAAACATCGCATTTCCGCAGAAGAAGATGCTTCTGAGATGGATCATAACGCATGGCTCAAATGAATTCTTTGCGGCAAATGGCCTGGTGGCCCCCATTGCTGATTTTTTTCCCTCTCCTTTGACAGCTTGATCCCAAAAACACCGGTTTCGTTGGGGTGGAGACCTTCGCCAGCCTGGTCCACAGCCATGAACTCCCTCTGGATCCTGCGAAACTGGAGATGTTGGTGGCCTTGGCACAGAGCAACGATGAGGGTCAGATCTGCTATCAGGAGCTGGTAGATCTGGTCAGTGGCGTGAGTACCAGCAGCTGTACGGTGGCTGGATCAGAGTCTCTGAGCATGGATGGCCTACGTTTTCCACTTCCGTAGACCAGCATTTCTCAACCTCCGTAGCTGTACGATGCGTGGACTTCAATTCTCAGAATCCCCCACTTATCTTAAAGCTGCTACGGTTGAGGAATGCTGTTTTAGGTGATTTTAGGTAGGAGCTGAAGTGGCGCAGTGGTTAAAAGCAGCACTGCAAGTTCAGCTGACTGCTAGTTCAGCAGTTCAGCTGTTCAAATCTCACCAGGCTCAAGGTTGACTCAGCCTTCCATCCTTCCGAGGTGGGTAAAATGAGGACCCAGATTGTTGGGGGCAATATGCTGAACTCTGTAAACCGCTTAGAGAGGGCTGTAAAGCACTATGAAGTGGTATATAAGTCTAAGTGCTATTGCTATTGCTATTGCTATTGCTTTCTTGCGGACATTTCATTACCTAACTATGGATCATCAGTGCCAGAACACTGCTAAGCCCCTTTCTAGTGCTGATGATGTTGCCTAGTTGGGTAATGAAATGTCTGAAATACCAGTCAAGGTTGGCTAGGAGCTGCTACTTGTGGAGACAATTCTGGAGAAATAGTATCCACTTTTCTACCACTGGTCAAGAACAGGTATTTCAGGACCTGGGAGAGCTCCCACAAGCCATGAGAAAAAAAACCTGGGACAGGTTGACATCTGAAGAAGCAGAATTATCCTTTCTTCTCTTCCTGACCATTCAAGCAGAGATGGACCTTATTTATGGACAGTTGCAGAGAAAGCTTGCGTAGTGGTTAAGGTATTCATTTAAACTACGGATACCAGGCTTAATAGCAGTAACTGTGAGAGGGATCTTGAAGTCTTAGTGGAAAATCAATACAATATGAGCCAACAGTGTGCGGCGGCAGGCAAAAAAGCCAACGCAATCCTAACTTGCATTAACAGAGGGATACAATCAAGATCAAGTGAGGTACTAATACCACTCTACAAAGCCTTAGTAAGACCGCACCAGAGGTGGGTTCCTGCCGGAACTGTCCAGTGCGTAGCTCTGGTAGGAAATGGCCAATTGCGCAATTTGCGCGTGACCGCTCCGGAGCCCTCTCCGCCGGTCCGTCGCGCACATCGCCATCTTTTTCGGTGAATTTTTGGCCGATTATGCTTCTGCGCATGCACGGAAGCAAAATCTCGCCAAAATCTCACGTGCGTGCGCGTCACCTCATGAGATTTTGGCGCGATTTTGCTTCCGCACATGCGCAGAAGCAAAATCGTGCGAGGGGACGCGCCCCTCCAAAACATGCAGATGTGCACACTGCGCACCGGCAAGTAAGCAACCCGCCCCTGGACCGCACCTAGAATACTCAGTCGAGGAGATATTGTCAGGCAAATGTAGATTCTCAATCATCCAGGTCATGGTTGTCCCAAAGGTGTTTTTCCCAAAAGGTGGAATGTTTTTTCCTTGAAAATATTTCACTTCTCATCCAAGAAGCTTCTTCAGTTCTGAACAACTGAAGTTCTTCAGAAGAAGTTTCTCGGATGAGAAGAAAGTCCAGTTGCCTTTTGGAAAAGCACTTTTGGGATATTGTCAGGCGCAAATAACTAGGAGCACTTCTTGAGTTCAAAACACAGAAGAGTTTATGATTGCTACCTGTGATACAAGAATCTGGTCAACTAACAGTCAAAGCTAAATCGGCGTTAGATAAAAATGGAATCCACTGGAGGCAGGGCTTGGTTTTTCTTGTGGCAATGCAGTGACTCCAAACGGATGACATGTTTAACCCCACCTTCCAGCTCAGCCTGATGTTCTCCTGTACATATCCTGCCAGGGAGATATTTTTGGCTCAAAGGCAGGATTGGGAAAGGGGGTTTGTGTCTCTAGGAGGCAGTTCATGATGAAAGACGCGGTGGTGATTTTCCTGCTGTTGGGGTCACGGTTTCTCCTTGCAGATCAGCAGCAAACGTTCCAGCAGCTTCAAGCGGGCCATCGCCAACGGACAGAGGGCCCTGCCTCAGGATGGCCTCCTGGATGAGACCGGGCTGGGCTTCTACAAACGCTTCGTGCGCTACGTGGCATACGAGATCCTCCCGTGTGAAATGCACCGACGGTGGTACTTCTATCAGCACCGCGCCTGTCCTCCGCCAGTCTTCATGGCTGTGGTCACACTCACTCAGGTGTGCAGAGGAGTCGCTTGCCAAGGGTTGGAGTGCACAGCACACTCGGGGTGGGGTGGGGGAGGGAAAGGAGTTCCTTAAAAGCAGACGTGTCTGTTAAGGGGAGCATTCCCCCGTAGAGGCAACATTGGATCTTTTACTTGGAATTCAAATACTTAGAAAATAAAACCGAGATTCAAATCTAATTAGCAAAATATTTATTTCAGTACAAAAGTAATAAAATAGATCCTTAATAAGCTACATCTTATCGGCTAATGAAGTCACGTCTGCCTTCGGCAGAAAATGGAGAAAAAAAAAAGAGGAAGAAGAAGTGGGAGTTGACAAAAAACTCCTGGAATGCACACATGTGTAGTAAAATATATCACATGTCTGCTTGATCATAAATACAGGAAACCTTAGGAAACATAGAGGTGCACAAACTGGCAATATTCACATTGTGACAGTGTCGGTCCTCCAGTTCTTTGACTTGTACACCTTGATTTCTAGGTCAGAAGCATCTGCACAATCTGATGCTTTGGTCAAGGCAGTGCTTCTCAATTATTTTCTGTTACGCCCCCCCCCAGGAAGAAGTAAATATTTCGCGCGCCCCCAACTCCCCGATCTGGGCCCCAATGGAATTTGAGTGTTAACATTTATTATTTTACTTATTATAAGCTGCAAGCAAACTATTGGCTGGGGAAGGCTGCTCTACCCACTTGCCTGGGAGTGAGTCACACTGAACTCAGTGGAGCCTGTTTTCGGTTAGGCAGGCATAGGCTACCGTGGTTAGGGCCCTCTTTTGACCCGGAGCCAGGCCAGCTTAATCAAGCCGATGTTTTGGGGTCACCGGCCTGGCCCATAAGCGCCGCCTCTGCCGGGCACTCACAGCGAATGGTGTGGAAGGAGGCTTTAGGGTGCCGTTTGAAGCTTTCGCCCAGCTGCAGAGGATGCTCCTCCTTGTCCAGCAGCAGGTTCGCCACGCCGTTCATGGCTACCGCGGTGCCCGCCGAGAAGAACAAGAACCCACGCAGCCGCCCCGCCCTGCCTGGCCACCTTCTCTTCCGGGCTCGGAGCAGCGTGCAACTGGGAAAACACTCCCCGTCCGGGGGAATTGATCGAGAGGGACCATGCATGTTCCCCGGGGTCACATGCGCTCCCCCTGGCATCGCTCCATGCCCCCCCAGGGGGGGGGGCGCCCCACTATTTGAGAAGGACTGGGTCAAAGTGATGAAAGTGTGTGTGTGTGTGTGTGTGTGTGTGTGTGTGTGTGTGTGTGTGTGTGTGTGAGAGAGAGAGAGAGAGAGAGAGAGAGAGAGAGAGAGAGAGAGAGAGAATTTTAAAAAATAGATAGTGTTCAATGTTCGATCACAGTTGGGACCAGAATTTGCATTGCTAAGCAAGGCAGGAGAGGGGCATGATGGTTCAGCTATTAAGAGCTTGTCAACTGGAAAGCTGGTAGCCCGGGTTCGAGACCCGAATACCATGCGATGGGTTGAGCTCCCGTCCTGGCGCCAGCTCCTGCCCACCTAGCAGTTTGAAAGCATGCAAATGCGAGTAGACAAATAGGTAGCACTCCTGTAGAACCGCCTCTTGGCCAGAATCCAGAGATTCTGCAGCAAACAAAGACCTTAGATCTCAGCACTGCTAATTGGGGTCTTTGGTCCAATGGGCTTGAAGGACATCAACTGGCAGAAGACCATCGCAGTAACTTTTTCTCCTTTCTAGCAGATTATCGTTTTTCTTTGCTACGGAGCACGGCTGAACAAGTGGGTGTTACAGACCTACCACCCAGAGTACATGAAAAGCCCTTTGGTCTACCATCCTGGACATCGCGCCCGGGCCTGGAGGTTTCTCACATACATGTTCATGCATGTAGGGTAAGTGGCTACACTATCCTCTCCGGCTCCTTTCCCGTTTATTAGTAAAGCAGGATTGGACCAGGAAGCTGGGTTGCTGGCCCACACCTGGTCCATCGTGCTGGTCTCTCAGGGGCTCGAGAAACATCAACCTTGTGTTTCACCTTGCGTTACAGTTTGTGTTACACCTTGTGTGACTTCATCCCGTTTCTGGGTGGAATT
>JALIGW010000018.1:7437435-7514935 GCA_023053685.1 Diadophis punctatus similis
TAACAATAATAATAATAATAAAATCCTGACTAGTTTTAAGCGTCTTTCTTTTTTTTTTTCTAAAGGCAGCTAGTAGGGAATGTTTGAAAAGAACAGATGTAAAGTTTACAAATTAGGTGGGTGGCAGACCAGAAATATCGTGGGAAGAGGAAGTTTGGCAGACAAGAAATCTATCTGCCAGGCAAATGGCCAAATTTGATTATTTCGTATAATTAGGAAAAAGAATTGTGCCTTTCAACCCCCTTATTTTTCTGTAACTATTTTTGCCCCGTATATGTAGTGTATGAGTGAGGGGTGGGGTGGCCTAGACACGGAGCTCTCGCCTCGCAATCAGGAGGCTGTGAGTTCGATCCTAGGTAGAGGCAGTTATTTCTCTCTCTGGGCACACTGAGAATATATCTGCTGGGGAAAAAACCTCTGCATTGGCGACAGGAAGGGCATCCGGCCAGTAAACACTCAGCTCCATTCAGTTGCCCAGACTCCACCCCCTAAGGGATTATGGGGTCATTAAAAGATGATGATGGTGGTGGTGATATGTAGTGTATGAGTATGTGGAGGGAAAGGATTGATAGACACCAAAAACAGCAGCAAGGATTTTATTTATTTATTTTATTTATTTAATGGATTTTTATGCCGCCCAATCCCTAGGGACTCAGGGCGGCTCACAACATGTTAAATCCATTACAGAATAAAAGCAATAATTAAAATATATGACAATACAAAATGCAATAATTAAAAATACAGAAAATACAAAAGTTAAAAGAGTATCTCATTCACCCCGCCTGCCGGAAGAGCCAGGTTTTTATTGCTTTCCCGAAGGCCAGCAGGGTGGGGATGGTCCTGATCTCTGGAGGAAGTTGGTTCCACAGGGAGGGAGCTCCCACAGAGAAGGCCCTCCCCCTCGGTCCCACTAGCCGACATTGTTTGGTCGACGGGACCTGGAGGAGGCCGACTCTGTGGGCTCTAACCAGTCGTAGGGAGGTATGCGGCAGGATGCGGTCCCGAAGATAACCTGGCCCTGAGCCATGTAGGGCTTTAAAGGTAACGACCAACACCTTAAATTGGATCCGGAGACTAATGGGCAACCAATGCAGCTGGCGGAGGATAGGTGTTACGTGGGTGCATCTAGGTACATCCACCACAGCTCGCGCAGCTGCATTTTGCACCAATTGCAGTCGCCGGACACTCTTCGGATTTTGATCCGAAGGGGCTGTTGGCAAAGGGATTCAAAGGCAGATTTTGGCAGGTTCTTTGGCAGTGATGAGGACTAGGAACTTGGTTTTTTTTAAAAATGTTAAAACACTCTCTTTTTAACATGAAAAGACTTTTAATGTTAAAAGACGTGGCCGATTTGGAATCTGTTTTTCATTCCTATGGAAGCAGGACAGGGGCTGTGGGCACCAAATTGCAATCAAATAATTATGAGATTTTCTTTTCCTGAAAGCTAGCAAACAGTTTAGACCTGGGGGCAATTATTTCATGAGGTGGGGGTGGGGCATTTAAAGTAGAATTTCAATATTTCAAGGGACCTGATGGAAGGTTTCCTAGCTGTCAAATCAGAAGGACATGGTATGATCCAAAGATGATATACGAAGAGGTTAATATTTTGAGTTTCGCCCTGTGTTTAAATTTAAGGCGTCGTTGACTTCTGTGGGCATGGGGGTGGGATGGCTCAGCGGTTAAAGACCCTGAGCTTGTCAACTGGGAAAGCTGAGAGCCCGGGTTCGAGTCCTGCACGATGGGGTGAGCTCCCGTTCTCGCCCCAGCTCCTGCCCACCTAGCAGTTAGAAAGCATGTAAACGCAAGTAGATTAATAGGTACCACTCTAGGCAGCTGCACTGACAAAGTTCAAAGTGCGTAGGAAAATCGAGATGCAGTTTGGGACTTTGAGGATTTCAGATGCATCTCAAGGTTGTAGTCCTCATGACAGGTAGCCCTTTTCCTCTAAAGCGCAGACGAAGTAGACGTTATGGAGGTTTGAACCTGTTTCCTCCCTTTCCAGGTTAGAACAGCTGGGGTTCAACGCGCTCCTGCAGCTGATGATTGGGGTGCCCCTGGAGATGGTCCATGGCGTTCTTCGCATCAGCTTTCTCTACCTCGCAGGAGTCCTGGCAGGTGAGTCAAGAATCCCAGGTATTTTGGCAGGACACCCGTCTCTTTGTCTTCCAGCTCAGCTACCAAATTTGATTCATCTGTTATAAGAGGAGGTCAGCCACAGAGGGCCAGGCCTTTGGGGTTCAACCATACATGCAGGGTTCTTTTGTTAAAAACATGTAGCACTCAGGAATCACTATTATTTATTTATTTATTTTGTGACATTTATATACCGCCTCACAGTGCAAGCACTCTCTAAGCGGTTTACACCAGTAAGCAATGTATATTTACATTGCCCCCCAACAATCTGGGTCCTCATTTTACCTACCTCGGAAGGATGGAAGGCTGAGTCAACCTTGAGCCGATGAGATTTGAACCGCTGACCTACGGATCACAGTCAGCTAAAGTGACCTGCAGTACCTGCCTCTAACTGCTGCGCCACCTCGGCTCTGATCCTTTTAAAAAAAACACCTCTAAAAAAACTGATAAAGCAACTTTCCTGAACCTGATACCTACAAAGGTGTTGGGATTACAGCACCCATAAGTGTCATGCCCCCATCGGAGTCTGAATCTGAGACGGAAGACAAACAGCTGACAGAGAGCGGGAGAGTGGCTCCGTTGGCTGTGGAGGAAACTGGGAAAGGGCAAAGTCAGGCTGGGCAGAGGTAGAACAAGGGTGAGGGGGTTTGTCCATTTCGGACAAAAAGTTGTCCAGTCCTTTCTTGAAAACCTCCAGTGATGGAGCACCCACAACTTTTTAAGACCAGCCATTCCACTGTTTAATTGTTCTCACTGTCAGGAAATTTCTCCTCAGTTCTAGGTTGGATCTCTCTTTAACAAGCTTCCGCCCATTACTTCTTGTCCTGCCCTCAGGTGCATTGGAGAATAGATCAGCCCTCTCAAATGGGGTCTGATTTGGTAGTGTTCCGCCAAATAGAGAGAAGATAGTTTGGCTTAAACAGAAGGTACTTTCGTTCCTCTTTTTTTCTCTCATCTCCCTGTCCTCCATTTTCCTGCAGGTTCGCTGACCGTCTCCATCACCGACATGAGAGCCCCCCTGGTTGGCGGTTCGGGGGGCGTCTACGCCCTTTGTTCGGCTCACCTGGCCAACGTCGTCATGGTGAGAATTAAGGGCAAATCGCAGCTGTTTGTTGTTGTTTTTTGAAATAGACGATGCTGAATTTGCATCGTCTGTTTCCTCGCCGATATTTTGAGGGCAAGTCAAAAGAGCGGAGATAAAAACATGGCTGAGGGAAGGGCCGTCCCGTGGCCAAAACTGAAGCGGAGAATCTGAGGTGCCTTCCAAGCCAACTCGGTTATTTTGACACCAGCATTCCAGGGTAGCAGCCAAGTTACAGCGGGAAAAGTATATACAACCCCACAGCTGTGACAGTTGAGAGTGTGGCAGAGTTATTTTCACAATTCATCGGGCCTGAGTTGGGGTGTGAGGCACCTTAATCATAATAATAACAGAGTTGGAAGGGACCTTGGAGGTCTTCTAGTCCAATCCCCTGCTTAGGCAGGAAACCCTACACTACTTCAGACAAATGGTTATCCAACATCTTCTTAAAAACGTCCAGTGTTGGAGCATTCACAACTTCTGGAGGCAAGCTGTTCCACGGATTAATTGTTCTAACTGTCAGGAAATTTCTTCTTAGTTCTAAGTTGCTTCTTTCATTGTTTAGTTTCCACCCATTGCTTCTTGTCCTGCCCTCAGGTGCTTTGGAGAATAGTTTGACTCCCTCTTCTTTGTGGCAACCCCTGAGATATTGGAACACTGCTATCATGTCTCCCCTGATCCTTCTTTTCATTAAACTAGACATACCCAGTTCCTGTAACCGTTCTTCATATGTTTTAGCCTCCAGTCCCCTAATAATTTTTGAAATAGGCCAGTTTGCAGCTGCAGAGGGGAGAGGGTGGAAGGGGAAACTGAGTCACTGAGGCACCCTTTTCTTCTCTCTCCCTCCACAGAATTGGGCTGGGATGCGTTGTCCCTACAAACTCCTCCGTATGGTGCTGGCGTTGGTGTGCAGTAAGTGTGTTTGCCTCCTTCATTTTTTTTCCCTCATGCACTTCCTCCATCTGACAGATTAATGCGCTTCATGGAGCATGACAAACCATGGGTTAACCATCGTTTATTATACAAACTACGATCGGCTGGGTTTCTACAATCACATACCCTAATTTGCAAGCTGCAAGTATTCATGTGGAGACCGGTGGTCCTCCAGATACAGCTAGTTCTAGGTTAAAGACTGGTTAAAGACAAAGATACGAGAGCCTCCCACAACAGGGGCCTTTATAACCTGATTTTGAAGTTCTGAGAGCTGCATTTCCCCCCTGAAGTCACAGGACTGCATTTTGGGCACTTGGCAACCGTCTCGCATTTACGGCCGTTTGTAGCGTCCTGCAGTCAGGCAGTCACAATTTTTGACGTTTATTGCAGGTTTCTACATTTACTTCTGGTTTCCAGCAAAAAATTGCCATTGGATAAATATATTCAGTCAGTCTGTCTGTCAGTCTGTCATTAGTCAGTCAATCAATCAATCACTTAGTCAGTCATCAGTCAGTCAGTCAGTCATTAGTCAGTCAGTCAGTCTGTCTGTCAGTCATTAGTCAGTCAGTCAGTCTGTCATTAGTCAGTCAGTCAGTCAGTCAGTCAGTCATCAGTCAGTCAGTCCGTCATTTGTCAGTCTGTCAGTCCGTCATTAGTCAGTCAGTCTGTCAGTCAGTCAGTCTGTCAATAGTCAGTCAGTCAGTCAATCACTTAGTCAGTCATCAGTCAGTCAGTCATTAATCAGTCTGTCAGTCTGTCATTAGTCAGTCAGTCAGTCAATCAATCACTTAGTCAGTCAGTCATTAATCAGTCAGTCTGTCTGTCTATCATTAATCAGTCAGTCTGTCTGTCAGTCAGTCAGTCTGTCTGTCAGTCAATCAGTCAGTCATTAATCAATCAGTCAGTCAGTCAGTCACAGTCAATTTATTTGCCACCCATCTCAATGAGGGGCTTAACAACCGCCGCATTTGCCTAATGACCGGCATAAAAGAAGTTGTAAAATGGGCTGTGGTCACCTGATAACCCGCTTAACAATTGCAATGACTTACGACCGTAATTCCAGGCTTAATGATGGTCATAAGTCGAGGACTACCTGCGCTGTTAAAGGATCTCTGTTAGCATCAAGGCCCTTTGTACAGTCTATACAGTTTAGCTTCGCAGAGGCAGCAGAGGTTTACTCATCCTTGTGTAAATTCAACAACAATAATAACAACAATGATAGCAACATGGTGTTAGCAAGATGGCGGAACCAGAGATTCCGTTTCCATCAATGCTTCTCCTTTCGCTGTTCTTGAACATGCCGCTGAATGATCCAAGCGCCGCCTCCTTTTTACATACCTATCATCCACAACCATTTTGACCCCCATGGATACCCCTGCCTCCCTTGTTGCCCTCTTGTTTCCTCCTTTTTTCTCTCTCTCTTCCTTTCTTCCTTGGCTCACTAACACGAAAGGCGACCGAGGTGGAGGTTTTGTGGCGAGAGATGCCCTGAGGACTAGAAACTTGACCTTCCACCCATGTTCTCTCTTTCTCTCTCTCTCTCTCTCTCTCTCTCTCTGCTTCCCTGCAGTGAGTTCCGAAGTGGGCCGGGCCGTCTGGCTGCGTTTCTCCCCGCCATTGCCCTCCGCCGGCCCCCAGCCCAGTTTCATGGCCCACTTGGCCGGGGCCATTGTGGGCATCAGCATGGGGCTGACCATCCTTCGCAGCTACGAGGAAAACCTGCAGGATCAGTGCGGGTGGTGGGTGGTGCTCCTCTCCTACGCCACGTTCCTGGTTTTTGCCGTCTTCTGGAACATCTTCGCCTACGACCTTCTGGGGACGCAGATCCCGCTGCCCCCGTAGCCCTCGGCCCGGCCCTGGTTCTCTTGGCATCTGGCTGACCCTGGAAGGGCCCAAACCTTGCAGGGTTTCAAAATCGGGTGGGGGAAAAAGGGGCCGGGCTGAGACCCTTGAGAGAGGCGATCCGGAGCGTGCCACGCTCGCCTGGCACGGCAGAGCGCTGATCCCATCGGATGCTGAAAAAGCAAAGCCAGGCTAGAGGCCGGCGGAGGCAGGAAGGCTGGGAGGTGGGTCGGTGAGGGCAGCGGGGGGGAGGGGGGAAGCCAGCTTGGCACGGCGTCCTCCGCACCTGCAGAATGGGTGCTTGTCTCCCCGAAAAGAAACAAACAAACAAAATCTTTCGGAGTGTGCACTGGGTTACTCTTTTCAAGGCATGAGGATCTATAGGGTTTGGAGAGGGAGGAGGGAGGTTACTGCCCCTACATCTTGGCCATTCGAGGGAAGGAGGCTGTGTCCAGCCTTGGTCATCTGCTTCTGTTGCAAGGCTGTAGGAGATGCCCTCAGTTGATTTCCCTGGGTTGTTGTTGGACTGAATTGTTTCCTTCGCCTTCGCCTTCGCCTTCTCCTCTCCTCTCCTTCCCATTCTCCTTGTCTCTTCTCCTCCTTCCCCTGTCCTCCTCCTCCTCCTCCTCCTCCTTCCCTTTCTGATTCTACAGTCCTCCTTGTCTCCCTTCTCCTCCTCCTATCCTCTTCATCCTTCTCCTTTTTCTTCTCCTTGTTTCCCTTCTCCTGTCCTCTTCCTCATCTCTCTTTCTCCTTGTCTTCTTTCTCCTCCTCCTCCTCCTCCTTCTCCTTCTCCTTGTTTCCCTTCTCCTGTCCTCTTCCTCATCTCTCTTTCTCCTTGTCTTCTTTCTCCTCCTCCTCCTTCTCCTTCTCCTTGTTTCCCTTCTCCTGTCCTCTTCCTCATCTCTCTTTCTCCTTGTCTTCTTTCTCCTCCTCCTCCTCCTTCTCCTCCTCCTTCTCCTGTCCTCTTCCTCTTCCTCCTTCTCCCTTCTCCTCCTCCTCCTCCTCCTTTTTCTTCTCCTTGTTTCCCTTCTCCCTTCTTCTCCTCCTCCTCCTCCTTTTTCTTCTCCTTGTCTCTCTTCTTCTGTCCTCTTCATCCTTCTCCTTCTCCCTTCTCCTCCTCCTTCTCCCCCTCCTTCTCATTTTTCTTCTCTTTGTCTCCCTTCTCCTCCTGTCCTCTTCCTCCTTCTCCTTCTCCCTCCTTCTCCTTCTCCTTTTTCTGCTCCTTGTCTCTCTTCTTCTGTCCTCCTTCTCCTCCTTCTTCTCCCTCCTTCTCCTTCTTTTTCTTCTCCTTGTCTCCCTTCTCCTGTCCTTTTCATCCTTCTTCTCCTCCTCCTCCTCCTCCTTTTTCTTCTCTTTGTCTCCCTTCTCCTCCTGTCCTCTTCCTCCTTCTCCTTCTCCCTCCTTCTCCTTTTCCCTCCTTCTTCTCCTTTTTCTTCTCCTTGTCTCTCTTCTTCTGTCCTCTTCCTCCTTCTCCTTCTCCCTCCTTCTCCTCCTTCTCCTTTTTCTTCTCCCTCCTTCTCCTTCTCCTTTTTCTGCTCCTTGACTCTCTTCTCCCGTCCTCTTCCTCCTCCTCCGTCTCCCTTCGTCTCCTCCTTCTCCTTTTTCTGCTCCTTCTCTCTTCTTCTGTCCTCCTTCTTCTTCTCCCTCCTTCTCCTTCTCCTTTTTCTTCTCCTTGTCTCCATTCTCCTGTCCTCTTCCTCCTCATCTCTCTCCTTCTCCTTGCCTCCCTTCTCCTCCTGTCCTCTTCCTCCTTCTCCTTTTTTCTCCTTGTCTCTCTTCTTCTGTCCTCTTCCTCCTCCTCCTCCTCCCTTCCCTTCTCGATAAAAGTCTCAGCTTGGGCTCTCCAGATCTCTAGGGAGAGCTGAGGGGAACCCCTGTCTGCAACCCTCACTCAGAAGTCCTGGCTCAACACATGGTACCCAATATTCCCAAGCTTTGTCCCATAGCCCCGATTTAGCATGAGAACACTTCCCATATTAGCTGATGGGCTCCAGAGTTCTAGCTCTAAAGAGGGTTGTCCGATGGACATCTCATCTGTCGAAAGGCCTCTGGTTCCGGTACCTGCCCCACCCTCACCATGCCCTTGTCCCCCTCCTGCAAATCTCACCCCGGAGGCCATCAGCAATCGTCTGCCCTGTTCGATCCTGACGGAATAGCGACCGAGCCATTGTTCCTGCGCAGGCTAAGAGTTTGGCTTATTTTGCCAGCTTTCACAATCAGGGTTTAGTCTCATCAGGGATAGGCCAATTTCTAGATTTTTCCCCCTGGGGGAGGGGTTGCATGTATAGATGGGGCAGTGCGATATTTCTCTTGAGTAGTTGGAAAGGAGGGTGTCTAAAGTGTTTATGTATTTATTTATTTTCCATATGAATTCTCCCCTTGTTGACAATCTGGCTTTAAAAAAATTAAGCACACGCACTTTGGTTGGCGGTGGGGAAGGGAGGAGGAAGAACCCCATAGCTGAGGTGGAGCTCTTGCCTCACAATCAGGAGGTTGTGAGTTCGATCCTAGGTGGAGGCACATATAGGGTCTCCTGCTTGGGCAGGGGGTTGGACTAGATGACCTGCAAGGTCCCTTCCAACTCTGTTAAATCTGTTAGAATCTGTTAGGATGGCTTGACCCTAAAGACCAGCCTCCTTCAAGCCCTCCCAATCATTTCAATCTCCTGATCTTTGGAGCATAACAGGGTTTAGGGCCACTTTCTCCTTGACCTTCAGGGTGGCTTCTGATCTCTAGGGAAGGCTTGTAGCAATGCTGCTGGCAGGGTCGGTATCCTGCAGAGATAGCAGCGGCACTTCTAATGTTCTCCCTGGATGGAAAACACCGTTTCAGCCATGATATGCAGGGTTCGTCCGTGGTGGCTGGAAACGGCTAAAAACATCTCCAAGCCAGCAAGTTAAATCCTGTGGCCCAGCTAACATTTGAAACGATCCAGGGGCTTTTAATTCACACTCTGGTTTCAAACCCAATTTGGGTACTTCTGCCCCGGAGTCGTCGGGGCAGTGAGAAACCAGGAGTAAGAGCCCAGTGGCTGGTAGATGTTTCTCTACGTCGTCCACTTTCTTTGCTCTTTCTTCTCACGGCTGGCTCTTGCAAAACCCCGTCGGTCTGATGTGGAGAAGTAGACAAGGGTGAGCGGTTGGTGGAAGAAAATGGAGGGGAAGGGAAGGGCCCTGGGTGGGGTGGGGTGGAAAGGGAGAAGTTGTTAAAAAGCAATGCACTAATTCCAGATTTAAAATGTGACTGTGGGGTGGAGAGAAAGATGTACCGGTATGTACGAATAAATATTTTGCACACCATCTGCCTGTTTGTTTTCTTGTCACTCCTAAATTTCCAAAGCTGGTTAAACGGATCGGTTACTCACAGTTAAAAAGGCGGCAGATGGTTCCGAAACACATTGTGATGGGGAAAATATATAAACGGCTCCACTTCCAAAGAATCCAGAGCCAACGGTGCTTGGTTTTCAATACCACTGAACTTAATTTTTTTGCTTAATTCGTCCCTTTTCTGCCTTTGCAGAATACCCTAGATCAGTGTCTCTCAATCTAAGCAACTTTGAGACATCTCCCAGAATTCCCCAGCCAACTGTAAGATGGGTGGACTTCAACTCCCAGAATTCCCAAGCCGACTTGGAGATGGGTGGGCTTCAATTCCCAGAATTCTCCAACCAGCTTGAAGATGGGTGGAGTTTAATTCCCAGAATTCCCAAGCTGACTTGAAGATGGTCGGACTTCAACTCCCAGAATTCCCCAATCAGCTTTAAGATGGGTGGGCTTCAACCAGTTTGAAGATGGGTGGAGTTTAATTCCCAGAATTCCCAAGCTGACTTGAAGATGGTCGGACTTCAACTCCCAGAATTCCCCAATCAGCTTTAAGATGGGTGGAGTTCAACTCCCAGAATTCCCCAATCAGCTTTAAGATGGGTGGACTTCAACTCCCAGAATTCCCAAGCCGACTTGAAGATGGGTGGGCTTCAATTCCCAGAATTCTCCAACCAGTTTGAAGATGAGTGGAGTTCAACTCCCAGAATTCCCAAGCCAACTTGAAGATGGGTGGGCTTCAATTTGCATAATTCCCCAACCAACTTTAGGATGGTCGGACTTCAACTCCCAGAATGCTGGGGAATTCTGGGAATTGGTCCACGCACCTTCAAGTTGCCAAGGTTGAGAAATATGCTCCCGATTACAACTTTGACAAGCTGGCATTAGACACCATGATGCAGCCAGTGGAGGATTGAGGTGCCTACCTAGTTAAAACTCTGCAGACCCTCTTCCAAACTGGGATTGAAAAGTAGGAGAGCGACTGATGGTGTTTGAAGACGATGGGTGTTGGAATACCCCTTCATGAGCCTGCATGCTGCAAATAACAGAGGCATCTGATAAACAAGCAAAAACATTGCTTTGTGCCAGTGTGGTTGCGGTGATTGTGTGGGAGGACAACCATGCATGTTTGTGCATATTCACACACCCTGCCTGCCTCTCAACATGCGCAACCTCAAATTATAGCTTATTTTTGTGTTATTGTAGGCGGTTGTAGTAAGATAAGAGGGCAGACAATGTGGGTTTCGAGAGATTCTTAGTGACTGGTAGAAATTGCACAAGGCTGGTCTTCACTCAACACCCACAAAATATCTATCAGTAGAGGCCAAACGTGTTTGGATCCAGCAGTTTGTGCCACATTAACGGTGGTGAGACCTTTAACAGGGGAAACAATGGGAAAAAACAGCCCATCCTCAACTACCCTATTAAGAAGGTTAGAATAGAATAGAATTATTTATTGGACAAGTGTGATTGGACACACAAGGAATTTGTCTTAGGTGCTTACACATGCTCTCAGTGTACATAAGGAGAATAAAATACATTCATCAAGAATAAAAAGATACAACACTTAGTGATAGTCAAGGTTACTAATAAGCTATCAAATCATACTAGGAAAAAAATAAAACAATATAACTGAAAGATACAAGCAACATGGTTATAGTAATAAGTGGGAAGAGATAGATACTAGTAAGGAAGAAAATAATAGTAATACGGTCTTAGTAAATTATTTGACAGTGTTGTGGGAATTAGTTGTTTAGCAGAGTGATGGCATTCAGGGAAAAACTGTCCTTGTGTCTAGTTGTTCTGGTGTGCAGTGCCCTACAGCGTCTTTGAGGGTAGAAGTTGAAACAATTTATGTCCAGGATAAATTCAACCTATTAAGAAGGTTGAAGCCAAATTATCATTATTTCATCCAATGTACAGAACTATGGAAAGACACTAACAAGACTACAAGCCTCTCATCATATAATGTTTTTAATCACTCGGGCAAGCCAAGAAAGAAAAGAAAAAAAGAGAGGAAAAGAGAAGAGAAGAAAGGAAGAGAAGAGAAGAGAAAAGGAAGAGAAGAGGAAAGGAGAAGGGAAGGGAAGGGGAAGGGAGAGGAGGGGAGAGGAGAAGAGAAGAGAAAAGAAAAGAGAAGAAGGATTACAAAGAAGGGAGGGGGGAAGAAGGAAGGAATAATACAAAGAAGGAAAGGGAGAGAGGAAGGAAGGAAGGAATCTCCTGTTTGAGCGAGTGGGTTGGACTAGAAGACTTCAAAAATCCCTTCCAACTCTGTTATACTGTTACTATTACTGAAAGCTAGTTTCTCAAAATACCCCAGCCCATATTTCAACCATCTGTCTTCCCACCAAAACCAACATTTCCCCCAGATGCTCCAAAGAACTCAAAAACCTGATCTTTAATACATAGAAATTTTTTTCTTCCTTCCCGTCTTTTGCTGGCTCCCCGCTGCTTCCTCATCACTCAAACGTGGCCAATATCAGCATTGTTTATTTTCAGCTGCTGTTCCTCCTTCCCTCCCTTCTCCTTTAGAAAATTAGTCAACAATTCTGTTTTGAAGGGCTTAAAATATAGCTGAATGGTTTTTGCAAGTCCTTTTTTTTTTCCTCCTTCAAATTGCAGCTGGGCAGAAATCCGACATATTTTTAACTTCTGGAGCTGGTTTTTTATTACATAAAAAAATAAGAAAAGACAGAAGGTTTTAGATTTAGATTTATTATTAGAGTTGGAAGGGACCTTGTAGGTCATCTAGTCCAACCCCCTGCTCAAGCAGGAGTTCCTACACCATTTGAGACAGATGCCAGTCCAGTCTCTCCTTGAAGGTCGCAAGTGTTGGGGCTCTCACAACCTCCGCTGGCAAGCTGTTCCACTGGTTGATCGCTCTCACCGTCAGAAAATTTCTCCTTACTTCCAGGTTGAATCTCTCCTTGGTCAGCTTCCATCCATTATTCCTTGTTTGGCTTTCTGGTGCCATAGAGAACAGCCTGACCCCCTCCTCTCTGTGGCATCCCCTCAAGTATTGGAACACTGCTATAATGTCACCCCTGGTCCTTCTCTTCGCCAGACTGGCCAAGCTCAGTTCCTGCAACCGCTCTTTGTATGTTTTATTTTCCAGACCCTTTATCATCCTGGTTGCTCTCTTCTGCACTTTCTCTAGGGTTTCAATGTCTTTTTTGTAGTGTGGTGACCAAAACTGGATGCAGTACTCTAGGTGTGGTCTGACCAAGGCTTTATAGAGTGGTACTAGTACCTCTCTGGTCCTTGATTGTATCCCTCTATTTATGCAGCTCAGGACTGTGTTGGCCTTTTTGGCTGCTGCTGCACACTGCTGGCTCATATTTAGTTGGCTGTCTACCAGGACTCCGAGATCCCTCTCACAATCGCTGCTATTGAGTGTGGTTTGAAAAGTGTGTCCTTGAAAAGGCAGATAATGATAACCTTCCCTTCCTGAACGCCCTTATTTCTTCTTCAAACTTTTCTGTCATCCAAGAGAGGATTTCATGACCTTTGGGAGCTTCTCCTGGGATGTTCTGTTGGGTGGGGGGGGGGACAATCTTGCAGAAAAGGCATTGAATAAGTTTGGAAGCCGGAGAGCACTTCACGTTTGATGTATTCTGTTTCCAGGTACTTTTAAGAGGCTTCAGTCAGGCAAATTTGGAGTGGCTTGAAACTCAAACCGAATGCATGTAGCCAACATCCAAGCTCTTCTGGTGTCAATGAAGCCTAATTCAATCAGAACTTCATCTTGGTAGAACCACTATAAACTCTGCACGTTCAAGGTAACTACTCAAGGTACCTCAGGATAACACCTTTCATCCCCATGAAATACAGGTAGTCCTTGGTTTAAGAGCTGCGGTGGCGCAGTGGTTAGAGTGCAGTACTGCAGGGTTACTTCTGCTGACCGCCGGCTGCCTGCAATTTGGCAGTTCGAATCTCACCAGGCTCAAGGTTGACTCAGCCTTCCATCCTTCCGAGGTGGGTGAAATGAGGACCCAGATTGTTGGGGGCAATATGCTGACTCTGTAAAACCGCTTAGAGAGGGCTGGAAAGTACTGTGAAGCGGTATATAAGTCTACGTGCTATTGCTGTTGCTCTTCCTTTTCTCCTTCCTTCCTTCCTTCCTTCCCTCCCTCCCTTCCTTCCTTCCTTTGCAGTGGTTCGAATACTGTATTGCAGCAAACTCTGCCGATTGCCAGCAGTTCGATCCTGAATGGCTCAAGGTTGACTCAGCCTTCCATCCTTCCGAGGTGGGTAAAATGAGGACCCAAATTGTTGGAGGCAATAGGCTGACTCCGTGAACCGCTTAGAGAGGGCTGTAAAGCAGTGTAAAGCGGTATATACATCTAAATGCTATTGCTATTTACAACCACAGTTGTGTCCAAAGTTTCCATGGCTGAGCAAGGCATGGAACCAACTGTTGAGTTGGTATGGCTAGTCTAGAGAAAAGGACTAGGGGTGACATGATAGCAGTATTTCAGGATTTGAGGGGCTGCCCCAAAGAGGAGGGGATCAACCTATTCTCCAAAGCCCCTGAAGGCAGGAGAAGAAGCAATGGATGGAAACTAATCAAGGAGAACAGCAACCTGGAACGAAGGAGAAATCTCCTAACAGTGAGGACAACCAGTGGATTAGCTTCCCTCCAGAAGTTGTGGGTGCTCCATCACTGGAGGTTTTTAAGAAGAGACTGGATAGCCACTTGTCTGAAATGGTATAGGGTCTCCTGCTTGAGCAGGGGGTTGGACTAGAAGACCTCCAAGGTCCCTTCCAGCTCTATCCTGATTGATTTTACAGCCTTTCTTGCCACATGTTGTTAAATTAGCAACATGCTTGTTCAGTGAACCGGGCTTCTCCATTGACTTTGCTTGTCAGAAGGTCGCATAAGGTGAACACATGACCTTGGGGCAGGGCAACCGTCATAAGTACATGCCAGTTGCCGAGCAACTGAATTTTGATCACATGGCCACGGGGATGGTGCAATAAGTGTGAAAGACGGTCCTAAGTCATTTTTTTCAGTGCTGCTGTAACTTGGGTCACTAAACGGATGGTTGAAAGTCGAGGAGTACCCGTAGCAAAATCCTGAACAGGTGTCAAAGGACTAACAAAGACAATGTAGTTCTGATTTTTATTTTTTAAAAAATAATCTTTATTAAGTTTTTTGGTTAAAAACAGCATAACAAGAAGACATACAAAAAAATACACAAAAAACATATATAAATACATGGAATACAAACAAACACGGTAAAAGCTAACCACTTTTACAGCTATTTCATTTCCAAATATATTTACATTTCACTATGTTACTGTTCTAATTTAAACAATCACTATTATTTATCCAGTTCTATGTTTAGTCTCCTACTATATAATCAATATATATTTCTTCCATTTTATTTACATAAACCTCTATTTGTACACACAGGCTGTAGAACTGAGAACATTTGTAATTTCTTTATAGTTCACTTTTTATAACCAAATTTGAAATTTTGTATTGTGATTTAACCATTTATGCCACTTATTCCAAGCGTCATAGAATTCTGTATCTTCCTTTTCATGAATCTCCATTGTTAATTTACACATCTCGGAGCATTCCAAAATTTTCCTAATAACCATTGAAGAAGTGGGCATGGTATCATTTTTCCAAGACTGGGCATAGTCTTGAAAAGACTGGTTCTATGGGAAAGAGGGTAATTGGTTCCAGCTTGATGGAAATAGATGGATCCATGGTAGGCAATCTCGTGGAGTGGTGCGGTGGCCTAGAGGTGGAGCTCTCGCCTCACAATTAGGAGGCTGTGAGTTCGATCCTAGGTAGAGGCAGATATTTCTCTCTCTGGGCACACTGAGAATATATTCTGCTGAACAAAACTCCGTATTGGCGACAGGAAGGGCATCCGGCCATTAAAACACTCTGCTAGCTCCATTCAGTTGCCCAGACTCCACCCCGCAAGGGATTATGGGGTCGTTAAGTGAAGATGATGGTAGGACATCTCGTGGTTTGCACTGAAGATGTTACCCCTAGCTGGGTAGCGAAACGTCTGCAAGGAAACGAGGAAGCTCAGAGAGTACCAAGGACCCTTCATTTGCACGAAAGCTCTTCAAAAGTTATGTTTAGACCTTGATTGACAGATATGCCCTATCAATGCTCATTAGGAACCTTCCCAGCCCCCAGGGTTATTAAGCAGCATCTCCAGGCTGGATTGAGCCATGTTCTCCTTCACGCACACCTGCCACATCTGGAAGCAGAGCACGTCTGTGTAATGGGCCGTAAATGAATTGGTGGTCTCTCTCCCAGCAGCGTTAATGCTGGGGAATTGCAAACTGCAGCCTCCTTGGGGGAAAAGACAGAGGCAAGGCAATCGAAACCTATCAATATCCAATCCATCATTTACCTCCTTAACAAGGAGTAGATCAAGATGGACAGAAGATATCTGTTCCCTCCGTGTCGGCATCGTCCTGCAAAGTCGCAAGCAAATGGATCGATGCAAATGCTAACAAATTGTACAACTGTCTGCTTTCTTCTCCCTCCACTCCAGGGGTGGGCTTCAAAAGTTTTAGCAAGGGGTTCTCTGCCCAGTTGCTGGGTGGGTGTGGCCATGGTGGGCGTGGCCTAATAGGCCTCCTGCACCATGGTAGGGAGGGGTTTTTTTGCCCTCCCCGGGCTCCGGAGGCTTTTCCCAAGCCTCCGGGAGGGCAAAAATGGCCTCCCCAGGCTCCGGAGGCCGGAAATGGGCCCACTTCTGACCTTCCCAAACTTCTAGTAGGCCCATTTTTCACCCTCCCCGAGCTTCTGCGTGCGCCCTGCACTTATCTGCATCCAAAACGGGCCGCATGGGGACTCCTGGGAGGGGTGGGCTGGGCTGGGCCAGCCAGGAGTGGGATTTGGGGCTTCTCCGAACTGCACAGAATCTTAGCTAGAGGTTCTCCCGAACCCCTGCGAACCCCCAGCAGCCCACCCCTGCTCCACTCCCTTCCCCATAATCTCTCCAGCCCAGAATGTCTTTTGTTTTAATGGGTGGGTGGACCTCTTATAAAATTCAATGTGGGCATGTGGGGGGGGGGGGAGTTTAGCACAACAGCCAGGGTGTAAAGGACCTGCCTCAGCTACCTCCTCAGGAAACATGGCTCTTGAAACAAGGGGTATTTCAAAAGGAATTTTTACTGAGAGAAAATGATTGCAGAGAAGTCAGGCGTAATCTGACGTTCCCGCATGAAGCGTTAAGCTATTTTCCCCCATTCAAACCTCACCCCAATGCCCCAGTTTCCACTAGCTAGCCAATACAAGGCTGCAAAGGTTTTTTGAGGACTCTGAGGTGGTAGGGTGATAACGGTTCATCCTCAAGATGCTGAGGCCTTGGTAACAGACTGGAACCGGCTGGCAGGGAGTCCATCGTGTCGCTCTGATCCCCCTCAGCAGGGACCTGACACAAGGAAATAATGTTTTAAAAGACCAGAAAGCAGTGGTATAGGTCGTTCTCAATTTACAACCAGGATTTCTGTTGCTAAGCGAGGAGACGTTAAATGAGCCAGGCCTGATTTTATGATTTTGTTCATAGCCGTTGTTAAGCCAATCACTGCATCCAGCTTCTTCCATTCATCATCTTCATTTAACGACCGCATAATCCCTTGCAGGGTGGAGTCTGGGCAACTGAATGGCGCTAGCAGAGTGTTTACTGGCCGGATGCCCTTCCTGTCGCCAATGTGGAGATTTGTTCAGCAGACATATTCTCATTGTGCCTAGCTGCTTCTACCTAGGATCGAACTCACAGCGTCCTAATTGTGAGGCAAGAGCTCCACCTCTAGGCCACCGCACCACTCCAATCCAGCTTCTTCCATTGATTTTACTTATCAGAAGCTGGATGGGAGGGTCACCAATGGCGATTCCATGCTCCTGGGATGTTGCAATTGTCATAAATACGTGCCAGTTGCCAAGCACCTGAATTCCGATCACGTGACCATGGGAATGCTGCAATGGTTGTAAGTGGGAGAACCAGTTGTAAGTCACCCTTTTCAGTGCCATTTTAATTTTGTGGGGGTCACTAAACAAATACATCCTTGTAAGTTGAGGATGCTGGCTGGGGAATTCTGGGAATTGAAGTCCACATATCTTCAAGTTGCCGAGATGGCTATGTACAGCTGACGAGTCCCCCAAAAGAATGAATCTAGCCACCTGGTGCCCTCTGGTGGTCAATGTTAGTAATTTGTTGTTGTTTTTTTCACTTTTCCGCTGCATCAGCTTTCCAACAGGACTTCACTTTATCCAATTTTCCAAAATCTTGCTTCTACCTTTTTGGCTGCACCAACACACACACAAAAAAAATCTAGCAATTCTTTCAACTCTAAAGTATCATTGGTGAGAGTAAAACCAATTTAGAAGGGCCAAGTTAAAATCTGATATAAATATATTACGATAATGCAGAGGATTATGGTTACAAATCTGGTTACAAATTCTAAATTGCCTGCATCCAGAACAGGGTATTTGTTTACTACCTAGTTGTGGGTGCCTAAATAATTTACTGAAATATAAACATCATGCTTTTGTTAAGTTCTTCACGGCACTGTAAATAACATCAAGATTTTATTTTCCCTGCGGGATTCCTAGCTAAAAAATTAACAGAATGCCTACAGTTTTGGGAACATAGAGAGCAGACTTAGAAAAGATGTGGGTGGAAGTTGGGAAAGCAGGACAAAACATTCACGATACTCGAGAATATATGTGCCATAATTGCAGTAAGACAAAAACTAGGCCAATACCTCTTCTGCAAGGGAAAAAATAAATAACGGTAGGGATGAATTTCACCCAGCTGGTTTTCCCTGTATCGAGGTGTGCTCCTTCTGCATCTTTTTTATAAAATTTGCTTTTTATAAAATTTGCGGTTCATAAGATAAGGCATTGCGGTGATAATGTGGGAATGGCCTGGTAAACAGAAGGAAGAACCACAGCCAGGGGAACGGTTGGCTAAGAGGCAGCTGAGCCCACAGAAAGAATGTCAAATATCTCAGGACCCTCCCTAGTTTCTTAGGCTGTAAAGGTGAGGGGGGGGAGAGGGACTTTCAGACTTGCAAGAATCTATTTATAGCAATAGCACTTAGACTTATATACAGCTTCACAGTGCTTTACAGCCTTCTCTAAGCAGAGTCGGCATCTTTTCCCCAACAATCTGGGTCCTCATTTTACCCACCTCGGAAGGATGGAAGGCTGAGTCAACCTTGAGCCGGTCAGGATCGAACTTCAGGCTGTGGGCAGAGTTTGCCTGCAATATTGCATTCTAACCACTGCAAAGGAAGGGAGGGAGGGCGGGAGGGAGGGAGGGAGGGAGGAAGGAAGGAGAAAAGGAAGGGCAATAGCAATAGCACTTAGACTTATATACAGTTTCACAGTGCTCTTTAAGTGGTTTACAGAGTCAGCCTATTTGCCCCCAACCATCTGGGTCCTCATTTTACCCACCTCGGAAGGATGGAAGGCTGAGTCAACCTTGAGCCGGTCAGGATCGAACTTCAGGCTGTGGGCAGAGTTTGCCTGCAATATTGCATTCTAACCACTGGGAAGGAAGGAAGGAAGGAAGGAAGGAAGGAAGGAAGGAAGGAAGGAAGGAAGGAAGGAAGGAAGGAAGGAAGGAAAGGAAGAGCAATAGCAATAGCACTTATATACAGTTTCACAGTGCTCTTTAAGTGGTTTACAGAGTCAGCCTATTTGCCCCCAACCATCTGGGTCCTCATTTTACCAACCTCGGAGCGTGGAAGGCTGAGTCAACCTTGAGCTGGTCAGGATTGAACTCCAGGCTGTGGGCAGAGTTTGCCTGCAATACTGCATTCTAACCACTGCGCCACCAGTGCACCACCTTACAATAAAGTTAGGGCTACTACTTCTGGATGTGTTTCTTGCCCTGGAGAACCTCACAAGACTGACATAAATCTTGCAGCTCTTCAAGTCCATTCTCACATACTCTTACAAGCACGCAGGAGATGACCTTAGATTATGAGGCTGCAAACTCGTTAGGAGCCAAGGAAGAAGTATCGACCCTCCCTTTGAATAGAAACAGCCTGCCGGACCTTTCAGTAAAATGGAGATTGGACTGTTTGAAAGAGGGCCTCATTTTCAAGCGGTCTCCAACCAAACGGCTGCACTGCTCTCTCAATTTCTTATGGAATGTTACGGATTCCAGTTAGCCAGGCATATACACTTCTCCCCAGGGCTCCGTCCCATTCTGGAAGGTTTAAGTTCCTTTAAAGGGCTGTTCGAATAACCTTGAAGAACAAAAGAGCTGCAGCGGAGGCATCAGTCAGAGAAGAGAAATCTGAGCCCAGAGCAGAAATGTAATTAGAGAAAGCATCTCAGACTGGTCCTTCTGCAGCTCTGTCAAAGGTACAGATAGGGAGGGCAAGGCACATTCAGACTTACTAGATTCTGTTTCTGTAATCCTATAAACCAAAGAAGGTTTACTCTTCACAACTTTGGGATTCAAATTTGGTCTACCTCAAAGGGCCAACACTTCCTTATTGGATGCTCCATGTTTAGTTGTCTATCAGAATGGATAGGCCACCTTACTTTAAGCTCTCACAGCAATAGGGAATGCCACGTCTCTTTGTACAAGACTTTACACAACTCCCGCTGCCCCAAGAAAGGGGAAATTTCTGCTTTTAGTGTACATCCTGTGTTTTTACTTATAATGGCCACTAGAAGGCAGCACACGATCAGTTTTGTTCTGTATTACAGTTTCTCAACCTCAGCAACTTGAAGATGTGTGAACTTCAACTCCCAGAATGCCCCAGCTAGCATGAAGAAACTTTTAGTTGTACAAATTTAGTTGTACAAATATTGTTATTATTAAAGCAGTATAGTATAGTATAGTATAGTATAGTATAGTATAGTATAGTATAGTATAGTATAGTATAGTATAGTATAGTATAGTATAGTATAGTATAGTATAGTATAGTATAGTATAGTATAGTATAGTAATTTATTATATTATATTATATTAATTATATTAATTATATTATATTAATTATATTATATTATTATATTATATTATATTATATTATATTATATTATATTATATTATATTAATTATATTATATTATATTATTATATTATATTATATTATATTATATTATATTATTATTATATTATATTATATTATATTATATTATATTATATTATATTATATTATATTATATTATTATATTATATTATTATATTATATTATATTATATTATATTATATTATATTATATTATATTATATTATTATATTATATTATATTATATTATATTATATTATATTATATTATATTATATTATATTATATTATATTATTATATTATATTATATTATATTATATTATATTATATTATATTATATTATATTATATTATATTATATTATATTATTATATTATAATTATTAATGTAATGTAATGTATTAATTCTTCCATAGAATTCACAGGGAACACCGTGGCTTGCACGATTCTGATCTTTGTAGATGTAAGACCAGCAGTGAAATCTACTTAGCTTCCCTACCGGTTTGGAAGCACGCACTTTTTCACCCTCGGCGCATGCCCAGAAGGCTTTGTACAAGCACAGAGGGTTAAAAACAAGAAAATGGCAATGTCCGGGCGGAGCCTCGCGCTGCCGCCGCTACCGGTTGTCTGAACCACTGGCCTCCGCCGCTACCGGTATTCCTGAACCGGGCCGAACTGGTAGCATTTCACCCCTGTTAAAATAAGACACATCACGGCATCTGAACAACTTGAGCAAAGCTTTCCTAGATTACGGTAAATCAGCCAGATAGGAAAGTAGCCAGGATTGAAGAAGTGTTGAAATTGGATATCTTTAGACAAGGGCTCCCTCTAGCGAGATCAAAGTATCATGTCACTCAGAGTAGCGTTTCTCAACCTTGGCGATCTGAAGATGCGTGGACTTCGATTCCCAGAATTCCTCAGGCTGGTTAGAGAATTCTGGGAGTTGAAGTCCGCCCATCTTCAAGCAGCCAAAGTTGAGAAATAGTGCTCCAGACGATTCGTGTCAAAGGGGGTGAAAAATCACATAGTTCCCTCTTTGTTTCCACACCTTTGGAACTGAATTTTGATTACAGGTATTCCTCAACTTAGAACCTTACGTTTAGCGACTTTTTGGAGTTACAACGGCACTGGAAAAATGTGACTTAAGTTATAACTGTTTTTCACACTTTGGAACCACTGCAGCATCCCCACGGTCAGCTGATCGAAATTAGGACACCTGACAACTGACTCGTATTTATGATGGTTGCAATGTCCCATAGTCACGTGAGCACTTTTTGCAAACAACCTTCTGAAAAGCAAAGTCAATGGGGAAGCCAGATTTACTTGCTTCACAACTGCAAGGATTCAAGGTCGTAAAATGGGACAAAACTCACTTCACAACAGTCTTGCTTGGCAATTTTGGACTCCATTGTGGTTGTAAGTCAAGGACTTACCTATCAAAGCGGTAACGAGAGTTGGAAGGGACCTTGGAGGTCATCTAGTCCAACCCCCTGCTCACGCAGGAGACCTAGACTAGGGATTCGAACCGCTAGTACTGCCGACCTTTCTATTTGAAGAGAGGAACGGGGGATTTGTTAAAGGCAAAGGATGGGTTCAGGTCGGGTGTAACAGATATAATGTCAGGGTTCCAAGTAACACCCCCCAACGAAGGAAAACTCTGAGGCTTGAGTTTCCTCAAAGTTCCATTTTATTAGAGATGTCATATTGGCACATCTGGGAAAACCCGAATCTGAAAGCTCCCAGGTTTTCCCACCCAAAGGAAAGTCCAAGACCCTTCCCCTGCACCCACATGTCCATCATATGGTCCAATCAATGCACCGTCCCAATGGGAGATGCCTCCCAGGAACACCCCTCCAGGTGCAGGGCAGAGTGGCCTTGACTCTCATAGAAAGGAATGTTATTTTGACTATATATCTCCCCAGCACCATACAATCCCCTCCCCCGGTTCCCCACAGTCCTAAATGTGGCAGGCCTGAAGATCCAACGTCCAAGAGGCCTGACATATAATTTGTAATCCTTAAGGTTGCCATTTCTGATCATCCCTACTGGACTTTTGTGCAGTTTAATAGGGAGAGACGAAGGTTTAGAGATGCATTTATAGAAACTGGAGGAAGATATGGACTAAAGAGATACTGGGTTTTGTTTTAAGAGATTGTGGCAAGTTCTTAATGTTGATTATACTGGCTGAGGATAGAAGCAGATATTCCTTTTTTTTCTATTTTTATCTTGTTCTTTCTTTTTCTCCTTTCCTGCATCTGTTGAGGTAGCTTTTTATTCTGTAATTGTGTAAGTCTTATTTGTATCATTTCATCGCTTTTATTGAAAATTTATTTATTGATTTATTTATTTATTGATTTATTGATTTGATTTGATTTGATTTGTATGCCACCCAACTCCCAAAGGGACTCTGGGCGGCTAACAACATACTGAATACAAAATCTAAAAAACAGTTAAAAGATTTAAAAACAAAATTAAAACATAAGAAAAATAAAAACATAAGAAAAACATAAGAAAAACAAGAAAACTCCTAAATTCTATGAAAACAATTTCCACATATACAGTATCTATCAGCCCGTCAGTTAAATCTTTTAGCTCCAAATATCAACCAATTGAACTCTAGATATCTAGCTCCCCTCCCATACCCCACCCAGGAAGGAAGGCAGGGTGGGATCCATTACTATGGAGGTAGATCGGGTGAGGCTGCTTACAACAGAATGATCCATTTCAGTATTATTAAAACAGGAGCATTTGGACAGATCCCTGTCGATCTTTTGAAAGACGACCGAACAGGGTTTCTACAGTAACCCTCTTGTGTCACGCAAGCCGCATTCTGTTTGTGCGAAAACTGTGCTGGGCGGGTTGCTGTGGGCTGGTGTGGTTGGTCCCAAAGTGAGCGCACGTCCCTTGGGTGTGTTTGCTCAGCTCTGCCATTCACGTGCGGAGGAGCAGGTGTTCATCCCACCATCGCAGGAGCTGGGAAGCGTTCACCTGGTTCTCTGCTTCTTCCGGGCTCTGTTCCCTTGCTCACCACCTTCTCCCTGGTCTTCCTCTCGGCTCACAATCGGTAAAGAGGGCAAACGCAGCTTTTCGGCCAAAGCCCAGGTCCAGAGGCATTTTTCCACCAGGTGAGCCGTCCAGGTTTCCGTGGTGTTACCTAACAAAGCACAGAATAAGAGAGTTGGAAAGTGTCATGAAGTGAATATTGTCAGTTGTGAGTCTATGCAGGGTGATGCACCCCTATCTAATATGGTACATTCCAATACAAGCAGAACACTTGATATGATGTTCTACGCATGTCTACATTCCTAATCCACCATTAATCTTCTTCTGCCTTGTCTCTGACCTGAATGGTCGTGTTACTCAGCAAAATGTAGTTTATTCAGGATTTATTGTTTTGTACTGAAATAAATAGTTTCTATTAGACATTTAATCTCGGTTTTATTTCTAACTATTGAATTCCAAGTAAAGATCCAAATGTCGCCTCTACGAGAATCTTATTCTCATTCTAACAGAAAGGGACCTTGGAGAACTTCTAGCCTTCCAGGATCAGCTTAATTTTGCGGTAATGAAAGGCTAATGTGCTCCAACTGCCCTATTTCTGCATCGGAAAGTTCGTAAAATGGGCAAAAATGTCCCATTAACAAACGTCTCACTTAAACAACAGGCACTTTTGGCCTCAATGGTGGTCGTAAGTCCAGGGACGACCTGCACAATCTAAGCAATAAACTCCACAGAAAAATATATTTTCTCTGCTTCTCGTCTCTTTCAATAGGTCCTCTTTATTTTGCAGACGTCAGGGGAGAGAAATGAGTGTCTCTCAAATCAAGAGTGGTCCGTCGAGAGAAGATTTTCAAGAGAAGATTGGACAACCATTTGTCCTGAATTTATTTATTTATTTTAAGAAAGATCATACGGCCGCCCAACTCGCTCTTAGTGACTTCATGAATGGTATAAGGACTTGAGTTGGGGGTTGGACTGGAAGACCTCCGAGGTCCCTTCCAGACTTACAGTTCTAAGATTCTGGAGTGGAAGACAGCGAAAACTTTGTCTTACCTTTGTTCAGTTTCTCCACGCAGCTCCGAATCTTATCCATATAAAGCAGATAACGTTTCAGGGTGTACTGGATGGGACCCAGGCCTGGGAGGGTCTCCATCACTTCATCTGCCATGAATGCAGCAATTTCGGGTGCTCCAGCAGCGAGAATGGCTAAAACAGAAGCGAAAACACGAGACTATGGAAGAAATAACTAAGGGGAAGTGACAGGGTACGAAGCTCCCCTACCCAGAAGAAGGCAGGCTCATCCCTGCCCGATATTTCTATTCTTTTTGCTGATTAGATTTAGAATCCATTTCTTGTTTGGTTTGCTTCGATGCTGCCTTTCTGCCTTGCATCAGGATGGAAATAAAAGAGGGAAATGACCATGAAGAAATCACAATAGGTATTAGAAAACAGCCATCATAGAACATGGAAAACGTAATTATGGAATTACGGAATAACAAGAGTTGGAAGGGGCCTTGGAGGTCTTCTAAATCAACCCTTTACAAAAGCAGGAGGACCCTGTATTATTCCAGACAAATGGCTGTCCAATCTCTTCTTGAAAACCTCCAGTGATGGAGGGCCTGCCACAAAGAAGAGGGGGTCAACTTATTTTCCAAACCACCAGAAGGCAAAACAAGAAGAAACTAATCAAGGAAGAGAAGCAACCTAAAACTACAGAGGAATTTCCTGACAGAACAATTAACCCGTGGAACAGCTTGCCTCCAGAAGTTGTGGATGCTCCATCACTGGAGGTTTTTAAGAAGAGACTGGGCGGCCATTTGTCTGAAATGTACAGGATCTATTATGCAAGTTTTGGATTTAGAAAGAGAAATAGAATAACAGAGTTGGAAGGGACCTTGGAGGTCTTCCAGTCCAACCCCCTGTTCAGGCAGGATACCCTATATACCATTTCAGACAAGTGGTTGTCCAATCTCTTTTTAAAAAACTTCCAGTGTTGGAGCATTCACAACTTCTGGAGGCAAGTTGTTTCACTGATTAATTGTAACCTGCCATTAATTTGTAACCTGGCATTTTTGTACCTGAAGCCGTGGCTGGTCCGACACCCTTCAGTTCATTCAGGTCTTTTACGGCCACTTCTACATTTGGGAGTTGATGGAAAGCTTTTCTGGTATGTTCCTCCACCATCTTGCTTGGATTAGCAGCCACCAGTTGCTGCAAACGAGGCCGAAATTTTCCTGTCTGCAAAGAGAGAAAAAGCAGAAATCATCCGCCCTTGAGTGCGAGCTGCAAATGTTTAGCGTGGTTTCATTATGCCAACTGTACAGTTTCGACGCCGTTTGTCTTTCCACAGTGCTAGGCTTAAACCTTCTATCTCTTCTTCAAATTTCATGTTTCTAGTCTCGATCCTGGCTGTTCTCTTTGTTCCCCTTGGAACTCAAATAATTTTGGCTGTTTCCTCCTTCAAACATGGTGCCCAGAATGGGGCACAGGACTTGGTCCAAAACCTATCCAGCTCGAAAAAGATGATTATTTATACGGCATGTTTGGCAAGGGGATGAATAATGAATCCAAATAGCCAAATTTTAGACACGCTGAACTGTAAGTCACCTTTGTGGGTTCTAACACGCGATAAACTCATGCCCTTGTCACCTCCCGTTTGGACTACTGCAATGCGCTCTACATGGGGCTACCCTTGAAGAGTATCCGGAGACTTCAGTTGGTGCAAAATGCGGCTGCGCGTGCTGTGGTGGGTGTGCCAAGGTACACCCATGTGACACCTATACTCCGCCAGCTGCATTGGTTGCCCATCGGTCTCCGGGTCCAATTCAAGGTGTTGATCACCATCTTTAAAGCCCTTCATGGCTTAGGGCCAGGCTATCTCCGGGACCGCATTCTGCCTCATACTTCCCTCCGACCGGTTAGGGCCCACAGAGTTGGCCTCCTCCAGGTCCCGTCAGCCAAGCAATGCCGGCTGGCGGGCCCTAGTGGGAGAGCCTTCTCTGTGGCTGGCCCCATGCTCTGGAACCAACTTCCCCCAGAGACCCGAACTATCCCCACTCTGCTGGCCTTCCGAAAAGCCGTCAAGACATGGCTTTTCCTGCAGGCTGGGGGTAGAGCTTAATCCACTCGAGCTCACCCCCAAGTATGTATGGTTGTTGAATGGTTGTTCGATATTTTTTATACTGTGTTTTTAAATTTTTATATCTGTTTTTAATTAATATTTAATATTTGGTTTATTCTTGTATTTTTCTCTGTTGTACGCCGCCCTGAGTCCTTCGGGAGTTGGGCGGCATATAAGAATACCAAAATAAATAAATAAATAAATAAACTAAAATGTCTCAAGCTGTTTTGGGTTCAGAATTATTAATTCTTAATTATTAACTCCTCCCAGAGTTAGAAACTTTCTTTCTTTTTTAATCAAGTTTTTTATTTTTATTTCCATGTAGACAATTCACATATTTATCATCTCATTTCTCATTTCATTTTGTATACAATCATTACACATTTTATAAAAATATCTTATACTTATCTTATTACTTTATTCAGTTCAGAGTTACTTTTTTACCATCCCTTTTCCCATCTTATAGTCCTTCCTTCCCTTTCTACTTTCTTTCCCTTCTTCTCCACCTTTGCTACTTTCTTCCTTTCCTTCTCTCCTCACTTTTCCCCCTCTCTCCCATCCTCCTCTTTCTTCCTCCTTCCTCTCACTCCTCTCCTTCCCTCCTTTGCAGTGCTTTCTCCATTTCTTTGGGATGGTATTCCAGCAACCCTGAATTCTTTTACCCATTCTTACATATTCCATTTTTATATTAGAAACTTTCATGGGTGACACTGGATCTGCCAGTCTCTTCCAGCCCAACCTACCTCAAAGGGTTGTTGTTGTAGGGAAAAACAGGAGGACAGAACATCATGGATGCTTGCTAAGCGAACGCTTAACCAACCAATCTATTAAGAAGATTGTACTAATATGCCAGTCGCATCTTCAGTTATATCCAGGGGCGAGTTTCTAATTTTTTTACTACCACTCTGTGGGCGTGGCTTATTTTGTGGGTGTGGCTTGCTGGCCATGTGGCCGGGTGGGCGTGGCTTCTCAGACTGCTGAAGGGAGGGGAACTGAGATAGGTCCTGCTGCCCATTCCCCCTCCCCTCACCAGCTCGAGAAGCCTCAAACGTGCGAAAATGCCCAGGATCATCACCGCGTGTTCGTGGCTTCTCGGACTGCTGAAGGGAGGGGAATGGAGATAGCTCCTGCCGCCCGTTCTTTCAGCATCTCACGCACTTCCTCAGCCATCCTCCCCTGCTTGGACTCACTGTGGGGTAGGAAAGCAGCGCATGCACAGTGCCGGAAGCTCGGCTTCTGGGCATGCGCAGAAGAAATTTTTTTTAAAAATGTAAAAAAAAATTTTAAAAAAATGTTGGCGTGCAGGCACTGGCAACCGACAGCACCGGTACTGTGACGTCACCAGCGGGCCACTACCGGTGCTATAGAGTGGACCGCATCTGTAGGAACCCACCACTGGTTATATCCATTAAAGGAGAATATTTGTAGCTCTGGGTTGAAATGAGGGGTCCTTGGTGCTCTCTGAGCTTGCTTCTTTTCTTGCAGACGTTTCGTTACCCCAAACTAGGTAACGTCATCAGTGCACCTTGGGTGATGAAAACGTCTGCAAGAAAACAAGCAAGCTCAGAGAGCACCAAGGACCCCCTCACAAACCCATTTTACAGATGGCTTTTAAGGCTGAGATTGTTGAACCGCCGAAATCTGTTTAGCGCTTCAGGGAGAGAAATACCTACGGTAAGTTTCCATTCCATGAGTTTCAACAGTTCCTCTTTCGTCAAGTATTTTTCCTTGCGCCCTGCAAGAATTGCGGGCAACTCCTCTTGATACCTTGAAAAAGAGGCAAGAAAAAGAAACAGTAAAAACATACAGAGCCAAAATAAAAAAATAAAAATTCAGGGTTGTTGAAAATTAGATTATTGATGAGAAAATACAGCACAGAAGAAGTGGCTAGGTAGAGGGATAGGGAAGAGGAGAAGGTAATAGAGGGGTAGTGTTAACTTGAGATAAGGTTCGATCCGTCCGATTGCTACCATGTTAAGGGAAGAATCCCCCGTAGAGGCGATATTTGGATCTTTTACTTGGAATTCAAATAATTAGAAATAAAACCGAGATTAAATGTCTAATAGAAAATATTTATTTCAGTAATAATGTCCAAAGAAATAAAAATAACATTCAGCAAAATAAATGGACTTAATAACCGGAAGTAAAGAACTCAAACATTTTTTAAACAAAAAAAAAGGGGGGGGGGGAAACTTGACATCAATGTAATTGCTCTCCAAGAAGTACATATCAAAAAAGAGAATTTAAGACTACTTGCTATACTCACAACACACTATGCCTCAAATGATAAATAATTTGAATCTTATAAAAAATTACACGATAAATATACAGAACTAGGAATAGAGAATTTAATTACTATTGGGGATGCTAATGCCTTAGTTAACAGTAAGACAGAGTAAAAGAAAAGTATAAAGGTGTATTTCCATGTAATCTTGTAAAGGTTTTAGAAGGTATATTGTACAACAGGATAGGTAATGTGAGAGTAATATGAATATTAAATGAAATACTGTATAAAATGTAATCATCCGACAACAGCTTTTGATGGAAAGGGGGCTACAAATGCCCCAGTTTGTTATACGTTTTGTTTTGTCTTGTTTTGTGTGTTCAATAAAAAACAATAAAAAAATTTAAAAAAATATTTATTTCACTATAAAACAATACGGTATAAAAACAATAAATCCTGAATAATCTACATCTTTGCTAAGTAACACAACCTTCCAGTTCGGAAGGCACATCAGAAGTGATTAATGGTGGATTAGTAATGTGGACATGCGCAGAACATCATATCACGTGTTCTGCTTATATTGGGAAGTACCATAATATTAGAATAGGGGTGCATCACCCTGCATAGACTCACAACTGACAATATTCACATCGTGACAGGTAGAGAAGTAGGAGAGAGGGTAGAAGGGGTTGTAGAGGAGAGAAGAGGAGAGAGAATAGAGGAGGTGAAGAAGGAAGGTGGAAGGGTGGGGCTGTAAAAGATTGAAGTGGAGGAAAAAACAACCCTGAATTAAATAAAGCATTAAGGGAAATATGAGAAATGTGTATATAAAATAAGAATGGAAGGTATAGAAAAATGAAATGAAAATGAATCTATAAATATGTGTATTGTCTGTGTGGAAATAGTAAATAATTTTTTGAAAAACAAACAAACATACAGACCCATTCTCGGAGGGACATTTTAAGAATTTCATGGAAATAAGAAAGAGGGTGGTAATGCACAAACCATCTTAAAATGCGGGTTAAATTCTGTCCTGCACATGGAAAATTGTCAGCTAGGGCTGATAGCCTTCGTTAAACTGTCCAAATGACACATCAGTAATTTACCACTGATCCAAGGCAATTAGTTTCTTCTTCTTGCTTCCCATAGCTTCAATCACATCCTGGTAAATGTTCAAAACGGCTTGCCAGGAGGCTGGATCTGCACATGCATATAGTCCCCCTTTACCTGACATGCTTTAAGGCCTGGTTCCTGGAACAGAGAAAAATCAAAATATTACCGTAGGTAGCCAAGGGTAGAGAGGTCATCTTTCTTTTTGTATGTTTGGTTGTTTAAAACAGTATTTGTCAAGCTCGGCAATTTTAAGATGGGTGGACTTTAACTCCCAGAATTCCCCAGCTAAGCTAAGCTAAGCTGGCTGAGGAATTCTGGGAGTTGAAGTCTGGGGAATTCTGGGAGTTGAAGTCCACCCATCTTAAAGTTAGCCAGGCTTGAGAAATACTGACTTAGGGCAGGGGTCTGCAACCTTGGCAACTTTAAGCCTGAGGACTTCAACTCCCAGACTGACGGAGTGAGAATAAATCTCACAGAGGTGATATAGATCTTTTCCCTGGAATTCAGACATTAGAAATGAAACCGCAGTTTAAAGTTCTAATTAAAATATTTATTTCGGTACAAAAACAATAAATTCTAATTAATTACATGTGTGATATAAAATGCGACTTCTCATTGGAAATCAGAAGAAGGAGGAAAGAACGGAGATTGGAATGCACACATGCGTACAAGAACATATCAATCACATGCTCAGGAATGAACCATTATATTAAATAGGGATGCATCTCCCTGCATATACATGTAACAGGCAATAAATCACACCGTGACACAGACATTCTAAGCAAAACCCTTGTTTACATACCTTGGTTCATGTTTAGGATTTCAGCCCCAAACTTTTCAAGAAATAAGCCGGATTTAGCTCAATATGGGATCCCTTCCATCGTGGGTTGCCACCTGTCACTCAAGGCTAAACCTCTCGGCTATAATTGTTCGATGTAATTGTGGTCAGATATACCCAAATGTGCTGTGATGTGCAGACACGCCAACATGCAGCTTTGCCAACTTTGTGGGTTATTTGTTTTGGGGTTTGTTTGTTTTTTGCTACTTTTGAGTCAATGCTGATTCTTTTTGACAGTACACATTCCTTGGCAATGTTTCTTGGGAGTGGTTGTCCTTGCCTGCTTTCTAGGGCTGAGAGAGAGAGAGTGACTGGCCCAAAGTCTCTGGCTTGCATGTCCAAGGCAGGGCTGGAACTCACAGCCTCCCAGTTTTTACCCTGATGCCTCAGCCATTACATCAAACTAGCCCTCATTAAGAATAATAAAATCCCTGCAGTTTTCTTGGCAAGGTTTTTTTGGGAAGTAGTTTCCCATTGTCTCTTTCCTGAGGACTGAGAGAGGACTGACCTATGGTCACCCAACTGGCTTTGTGCCCAAGACAGAACTAGAACTCACCATCTCCTAGTGTCTCGCTTGGTAGACACCAAAGTTGCTTTTAATTTTGGTTTAACTGGCAGTTTCATCAATCGACTGAAGAAGTCCCATGTATTTTAGCAGAATGTGCAACCTCCCCCTTTGGTGAATCGATCAAAACTTAACAGAATAACAGAATTGGAAGGGACCTTGGAGGTCCTCTAGTCCAACCCTCTGCTCAAGCAGGGGACCCTGTACCATTTCAGAGAAGTGAAATGCCTCTACTCGCAACAGAATACCTTACGCAACCAGACTTGAAATCCTGGGCTTAGAAAGCTTAGAACTACGTCGCCTTCGGCGCGACCTAAGCATAGCTCATAAAATTATCTGCTACAACGTCCTTCCTGTCAACGACTACTTCAGCTTCAACCACAACAATACACGAGCACACAACAGATACAAACTCAAAGTGAACCGCTCCAAACTTGACTGTAGAAAATACGACTTTAGCAACAGAGTGGTTAATGCCTGGAACTCACTACCTGACTCTGCGGTTTCATCACCAAAAACCCCAAAACTTTACCCTTAGACTGTCCACTATTGACCTCACCCGATTCCCAAAGGTCAGTAAGGGGCGTGCATAAGTGCACCAGCGTGCCTACCGTCCCTGTCCTAATGTTCCCTCTTATCAGTACCCATCTTATGTATATAAACAATGTTATATCTATGTATATTACCAACACGTACTTGACAAAAATAAATAAATAAAATAAATAAAGTGGCTGTCCAGTCTCTTTTGAAAATCCTCCAGTGATGGAGCATTAGGATCCAACCTGCACTTTAACCAACCAACCGAGGCTTAGTTTGGAAACAGCCCACCCACCCCCCCCCCCAAAGGAAAGGCCCATCAACCACGGTTAGACTCAACAAGCCAGGGGTTGCTCTCTCGACCGGCTCTACCGAAGATCCGCTTCATCCTTTTTGAGTCGGTCCGCTTCGCCTCCCGGGCACAACCGAGCCAAACCGCTCCTGCCCGGCGGCGCCCCCCACTCCCCGCGCCCGACCGTTAAGCCAACCGACCGTGCGCAACCAGAGCCTCCGAGGTCGCCTTCCTGCCTGCTTGCCCAACGCTCGCTTAAAGACCCCCCTTACCCACGCACTCCCCCACCCCCACAGCCCCCCCTCCGGCCTGGGCGCAGCCACTCACCGTCCGCCGGAAAGCGAGATCGCCCCCCGCCGGCTTGTTCAGCGACCCCTTACTCAACTATCCCTCCCTCCCTCCTACTCCGACCCCCCGGCTGAGCTCAGCCACTCACCGGCGTCCTGAAAGCCAGCGCTCGCTCAACGACCCCTTGCCCACCCACCCAACTAGGAACCCCTCACCCCCAATTCCCTGGCTGGGCGCAGCCACTCACTGGCGACTGGAAAGCCAGGTCTCCCCCACCCCCCACCCGCTTGCCCAACGCTCGCTCAGCGACCCCTTACCCACCCACACCCACCCCTCTGAAACCCCCCCCCACTCCCAGCTGGGCTCAGCCACTCACCGTTGGCCGGAAAGCGAGATCGCCCTCCTGCCGGCTCGCTCAGCGACCCCCTACCCACCCAGCCATCCCTCCTTCCCACCGGCTCATCTATTCACCGTCGTCCGCAAAGCCAAGTCTCCCCCCCCCCGCCTGCTTGCCCAGCGCTCGCTCAGCGACCCCCTTACCCACCCACACCCCTCTGACCCCCAACCCCCGGCTGGGCTCAGCCACTCACCCTTGGCCGGAAAGCGAGATCGCCCTCCTGCCGGCTCGCTCAGCGATCCCCTATACCCACCCAGCCATCCCTCCTTCCCACCCTCCTTCTACGACCTCTTCCCCGGGCTGGGCTCATCTACTCACCGTCGTCCGCAAAGCCAGGTCTTCCCCACCCCCCGCGTGCTTGCCCAGCGCTCGCTCAGCGACCCCTTGCCCACCCCTCTGAACCCCCCCCCCCACTCCCAGCTGGGCTCAGCCACTCACCCTTGGCCGGAAAGCGAGATCGCCCTCCTGCCGGCTCGCTCAGCGATCCCCTATACCCACCCAACCATCTCTCCTTCCCACCCAGCCCTCCTTCTACGACCCTCTCCCCCCCCCCCCCGGGCTGGGCTCATCTACTCACCGTCGTCCGCAAAGCCAGGTCTCCCCCCTCCCTCCGCCTGCTTGCCCAGCGATCTCTCAGCGACCCCCTTCCCCACCCAGCCGCTTCCTCCTCCTGCCCGGCGGCGTTGGCGTGGTTGTCGTGGCGGCCGGGCGTAGCAGCAGCAGCAGCAGCAGCAGCCTCCGGAGCGCGCCGATCCCTCCCCTTCCTCCTTGCCACGGCAGCGCTCCGCCCGTTCCTGCCGGCTCCTCCTCCGGCTGGCTGCTCCGGGGCCGCCGCTTCTGCTGCTGCCGCCGCTGCTGGTGCTGCTCTCGCGGGCGGGCGGGCCCGGGCCGGGCTGTGGCGGTGCGTCGGGGCCGGGGCGAGCGGTGCCCGCCGGGCTCCTCCGGGGGCGGCGGCGGCGGCTGCTTCTGCCTGGGCGGCGGCGGCGGCAGCGCAGCAGGCATGAAGGGGAAGGAGGAGAAGGAGAAGGAGAAGGAGAAGGGCGGCGCGGGGCTGCCCGGCGGAGGGGAGGCGGGCGGCGGCGGAGGCGGCGGCGGAGGCAGCCCGGAGAAGACCCGCAGCGCCCAGGAGTACAAGGAGCAAGGCAACCGGCTCTTCGTCGGCCGCAAGTACCCCGAGGCCGCCTCCTGCTACGGACGGGCCATCGTGAGTCGGCGGCGGAGGAGGAGGAGGGCCTGGGTGGGGAAGGGCGAGGGGGCCTCTGGGCGTGGGCAGAGGGGAAGCTCCGGAGAAGGAAGGAGAGAGTGCCTCTGAGCATGGGCAGAGTTGGGTAGGTCGGCCGGCCCCCGGGTGGGGTTGGGGGTGGAGGAGAAGGAGGAGGAAGCTGCAGACAGGCCGGGGTTTGTTAGGGTAGGAAGAAGTTATAAGAATGAACAAACAAACAAATAAATAAATAAACAAATAAGGGGGCCTCTGAGCATGGGCAGAGTTGGGTAGGTCGGCCGGCCCCGGGTGGGGTTGGTGGGGCGGGAGGAGGAGGAAGCCGCAGACAGGCCAGGTTTTGTTAGGGTAGGAAGAAGTTATAAGAATGAACAAACAAACAAATAAATAAATAAATAAATAAATAAATAAGGGGGCCTCTGAGCATAGGCAGAGGGCGCTGGAGATGGAGACTTTGGGTTGTGATACCTGGAGGGAAGCAAAGAGTAAAGTGCATCTCCCCCCCCCTACTCAGAAAAAGAGGGGTTCTGAGCAGGGGCCAAAATGCATCGGGGTGCCAGGCGTGTTGTGTTTGTTGGGTTTGTGTGTGGGAAGGAGAGGGTGCCTCTGAGGACAAACAGAATGCCACTCCTCCTCCTCCTTTTGGAGGTCAGCGGCGTGTCTACATTGCTGCTTTCTGTACAGGTAGTCCTAGAGCAGTGATGGCAAACCTATGGCACGCTTGCCACCATTTCTGCTGGCACGCGAGCTGTTACCCTAGCTCCGCTCCAGCGTGCATGTGCGCGCCGGCCAGCTGATTTTTGGCCCACGCGGAGGCTCTGGGAGGGCATTTTAGGCTTCCGGAGGGCCCCGGGGGGCGGGGGGGCATTTTTGCCCTCCCTAGGCTCCATGGAAGCCTCTGGAGCCTGGGAAGGGCGAAAAAACGGGCCTACTGGGCCCACCGGAAGTCGGGAAACGGGCCGTTTGCGGTCTCCAGAGGACCTCTGCGGGGGCGGGGGAGGCCATTTTTGCCCTCCCCAGGCATTGAATTATGGGTGTGGGTACTCACATGTGCATGATAGCGCGTGCGCACGGGCTTTCGGCACCCGAGGGGAAAAAAGGTTCGCCATCACTGTCCTAGAGGCTTACAATAGTCCATTTCGTGGCCGCTCGAAGTGACAATGTTCCTGAAAAAAAGGGGTCTTGTGACCATTTTTCACACTTAACGACCGTCGCGGCACTCCCCACGGTCAAGTGATCAACATTCAGGTGCTCGGCAATTGACTCGTATTTATGACGGCTGCCATGTCCCCCGGGGAATCACCTTCTGGCAAGCGAAGTCAATGGGGAAGCCGGATTCACGTAACCACCGGGTTACTAACTTAATTGACTGCAGCGATTCGCTTAACGACTTCAGCAAGAAAGATCGTAAAATCTTTTTTGCGAAACCCACTCAACAAATGTCTCGCTTAGAAACGGAAATTTTGGCCTCAACCGTGGTCGTAGGTCAAGGACTACTTTGTGCGGACAGAATGGCAACGTGTAATGAGGTTAGTTTTCCTCTCCCGAGCAATAAGGAAGAGTAGAGCACAAGCAGAGTTCAGGCCTTCCTTAGCTGGATGGGCAAAGGAAAAGGGTCCAGTTTCTTCCCCCAGGACCCTTGGACTGTGAGCCGAGAGTGTTTACAAGCACGTACAGAGTGCAAGCCAACTTTGGCCCCAGGGAGGAGAAATGAGGTGGCAACGGGAAGAGGATGCTGTTAATTAATCTGCTGCAGTCACCTGACACGGTCCTTGCAGCTAAGGGAAGGCACCTGAGCATGCACAGAGAGCTGGCAGGTGTGGATTGGGGAAGGCAAGGGAAGGCCTCACCTTGGGCAAGACCTATCTTGAACCTCCCTTTTTTGGGGGGACAAGGACAGATGGGCTGGGACTGGTTGACGCTGATCAAGGTGAGTGTGGGGTTTGAGGCGGGCAGGGGGGGCTTGAGAAGGTTGTGGGGCTACAGCAGTGTTTTCTCAACCTTGGGCACTTTGAAGAGGTGTGGAACTTCAACTCCCAGGGTTCCCCAGCCAGCTGTGCTGGTTGCTCTGCTGGCTGGGGAACTCTGGGAGTTGAAGTCCACACACCTCTTCAAGTTCCCAGGGTTGAGAAAACACTGTGTTAGAGTGACAAAAAGGGGATGTGAATGGGGTCCTGAGCTCTGCGGACAGGAAGAATTGGGGGGTCTGAGCTGAGCAAAGAGCCGGAAGGAAGGAACTTGTTCCGATCCGCTGTTTATATCCTATTCCCTTTTTTTAAAAAAAAAAATGTGCACCTGGAGAGGTGTGCACGCACAATTATATGGCTGAGCTTGGATGATGTGCGGAGCCAAACCTGATCTCTGTCGGCGAACACACAACTGATGCTCACTTTGGTGACTTCACGTGTGAGATCTATGAACGGATGTCTGGGAGTTGAAGGTTCGCAAAATGGGTTACTGTATACCAGGGGTCCCCAAACTTGGCAACTTTAAGACTTGTGGACTTCAACTCCCAGAATTCTCCAGCCAGCTATGCTGGGAGTTGAAATCCACAAGTCTTAAAGTTGCCAAGTTTGAAGACCTCTGCTGTATACAGTAATACAGGTAGTCCTTGACTTAACAACCACAATTTTCCATAGCTAAGCAAGGGCGTTGTTAAGTGAATCGGGTCCTCATTTTGCAACTTTTCCCCACGGCCGTGAAGCTGGTCCGGCTTCCCCCGTTGACTTTGCTTGTCACGAGCCGGCTGGGAAGGTTGCAAATGTAACCAAATAAATGTAAACACAATAAACAAACAAAGCAACGGTAAGCTAATAAATATTAAATGGTGATTACGTGACGCCGGAATGCTGCAGCCATCATAAACACCTGTCTGTTTTCAAGCCCCCAAATTTTGACCGTGTGCCTGTTGGGATCTTGCGACGGTTGTAAGTACGAGGATCGATCCTAAGTGTCTTTGTCCAGTAACTTTTGAAGAGTTGCGAAGCAAATGGCAATGCAAGGATAACGTGTACACAAAGTAGATTAAGTGCCTTGTGTGAATTCAAAACACTGCGCTGAGAGTTTGTTTATGTCTTAACCCCAAGAAATGGCCACAAGATCAGGTGTCTGGAGGCTGAATCATACGATGGATAGGTAAGGGAACTAGGTATGTTTAGCCTAATGAAGGGAAGGCTCAGTAGAGGCATAATAGCTGTCTTGCAGTACTTGAGGGTCTGCCTCAAAGAAGAGGGGGCCGATTTATTCATAGCACCTGAGGGCAGGACAAGAAGCAATGGGTGGAAACTAATCCAGGAGAGAAGCAACCTAGAACTAAGGAGAAATTTCCTGACAGTGAGAACAATTAATCAGTGGAACAACTTGCCTCCAGAAGTTGTGAATGCTCCAACACTGGAAGTTTTTAAGAAGAGATTAGATAACCATTTGTCTGAAGTGGTGTAGGGTTTCCTGCCTAAGCAGGGGGTTGGACTAGAAGACCTTCAAGGTCCCTTCCAATCCTGTTATTCTGTTAGATTAAGTATCTTGTACAGCTGGGGGAGTCTATTTATGTCTTAACGCCAAGAAGTTCTGCTTGAAGGCCACAAGACCAGGGGTCTGGAGGCTGAATCATACGATGGATAGGTAAGGGAACTAGGTATGTTTAGCCTAATGAAGAAATGGCTCAGGGGAGACATGATAGCTGTCTTGCAGTACTTGAGGGGTGTCACAAGGAAGAAGGGGTTGATTCATTCTCCACAGCATCTGAAAGTAGGACAAGAAGCAACAGGTAGAAGTTCTTCAGAAGATCCAACCTGGAAATAGAGGAATTTCCTGACAGTTTTTACCGTATTTTTCAGAGTATAAGTCGCACCTTAGTTTTTGGGGAGGAAAATAGGGGGGGGGAATCTACCTAGCAGGTATTCATCTAGCTAGCGTCCTTAGTCTGGTCAGCTTCAGCACATTATTTTATCCCCTGGTTAGGGCTGAAAAAAATCATCTTCAGAGAGAGGAGCAATGAAAACAAGCCTGCAAGCAGGGAAGATCATTAGCACCTCGTTAGGGCTGCGGAAAAAAGCTTCAAAAAAGCTACAGTCGGAGTATAAGACGCACCCAAATTTTCAGCCTCTTTTAAGGGGGGAAAGGTGCGTCTTATACTCCGAAAAATACGGTAACCAACAGAGCAACTTGCTTTTCTGAGTTGTGGGTGTTTCATTGCTGGAGGTTTTCAAGAAGAGACCCTTTGGCCAGGACGGTGTATAAGGTCTCCTACCTTGAGCTGGAGGTTGGACTAGAAGACCTCTGGGGTCCCTTCCAGCCCTAGGATTCTATAGATTCTGTGAGATTTCACCCTGGCACAGGTTCGTGCACTAGACTTAAACATGGTTTGTTTCAGCAGGCTTTCTCACGCAAACAAACCTAGCCCACTAGATGGCTTAAAACCCGTGACCAGGTTCACTGTATTGCAAAGAAGTGACTCACACTTTGCTTTATTACCCCAGGGGTCTCCAACCTGGACTTCAACTCCCAGAATCCCTCAGCCAGACTGGCTGAGGAATTCTGGGAGTTGAAGGCCGCAAGTCATAAACTTGCTAAGTTTGGAGACCCCTTGCTTTAGCCTGTTATGAGATCCTGCCCGTGACCTTTAAAACAGCCCTGTGAGGTGGGTCCATGGGAAGGGGGAAGTGACTCAGGTCAAAGTCAAATTAAAACCGGGATCCAGACAACCCCTCCAGGCTCCTGGTTGAGGAGGCTCCGTTGCGTCAGCCCTGTGACAAATAAGAAATATAAGATAGCCTGGTTGGATGGGATGTGATTCATCGTCTGCGGGGCAAATTATGCGCCTTCCGATGCGCCTTCCAAAAGCCGTGCACGCAGGTTCCTCAAGGCAGAATGTACGGAGGCGAAGTTGTGGCTACATCCTGCCAAGAGGAGGCACCCCGCCCACCTCCCAGCACATCTGGGATGGATGGAAAACTTTGCAGCTGGAAATTAATGGGAATCGGGTAAAGTTTACATCTAGAAGCGACCCCAGAGCCTCCAGATTCAGGAGCACGCTGCCTTATTTCTCGTCTTATCAGATTCCAAGCCTCACCAACCCCAAAGCGACGCCAAACTGCTTCACAAGTTAAAGGAGATGACATTCCAGGTAGTCCTCGACTTACAACAGTTCGTTTAGTGACCATAAAAAGTTGCAACGGCATTGAAAAAAGTGACTTACGACCGTTCTTTCACACTTAACGACCGTTGCAGCATTCCCCACGGTCAAAATTCAGACGCTTGGCAACTGACTCATATTTATGACAAGTTGCCGAGTGTCACGCGATTCCCCGCTTGCGACGACCTGACCAGGAAAGTCAATGGGGAAGCCCGGTTTCACTTAACAACCGGGTGACTTGCTTAACCACTGCAGTGATTCACTCAACCAGGGTGGCAAGGAAGGTCGTAAGGTGAGGCAGAACTCACTTAACAGATGTCTCGCTTACAAAGCAGAAATGTTGGCCTCCGTTGCCGTCGTAAAGTTGCCAAGTTTGAAGACCTCTGTCTTAAGGGGTTGTAAGAGTGTAATGGGGATGTTGTGCCTTTTATTTAATTTGTTCCCCCGAGGACGACTGGGCTCTACAACTTATCTAATGTTGTGTTAACGTCTTGCTTTTAAACTCTGGAGGGTTGCCTGCACTCCTTTTTGCAGCTGGAGAGGCGGGCTAGAAAGTTAAGACATAAAGAGACTTTAGCAACAGCAGGGGGTTGGACTAGAAGACCTCCAAGGTCCCTTCCAACTCCTCCTTGTTGTTGTTTGTTGAGGATGAGAATAAAATCTCAGAGAGGCGATTTGGATCTTTACTTGGAATTCAGACAGTTAGAAATAAAGCCGAGATTAAAAGTCTAATAGAAAATATTTATTTCAGTACAAAAACAATAAATCCTGAATAATTACATCTTTGCTAAGAAACACGACCGTTCAGGTCAAGAGCTAAGGCAGAAGAGAATTAATGGTGGTTTAGGAATGCACTACATGCGCAAAACATCATACCATGTGTTCTGCTTGTATTGGAATGTACCATCATATTAGGATAGGGGTGCATCACCCTGCATAGACACACAACTGACAATATTCACACCGTGACGTTGTTGTTGTTGTTGTTGTTGTTGTTATTATTATTATTATTATTTGTTAGGATAAGAATTACTCTTATCAGAGGCAAAATGAATCTTTTCCTGGAACTCTGACATTGTCAAAATAAACCGCATTATAATTCTAATGAATAAGATATTTATTTCTTATCAAAAATAGTTGATTACATACTGGCTATATAAAAGAGATGTTGCTTCATCATGAAGCAGAGAACAAAAGGAATGAAGGAATGTACACATGCGTACTGGGAACATAAATCACGTGCTCAGGAATAAACCATTATATTTGATAGGGATGCATCTCCCTGCATATACATGTAACAGGCAACATAAAATCACTGCGTGACATTATTATTATTATTATTATTATTATTATTATTATTATTATTATTATTATTATTATTATTATTATTATTATTATTATTATTATTATTATTATTATTATTATTATTATTATTATTATTATTATTATTATTACACCTGAAAGAAAAATGCTGTTTCAATTCTTTTTTCAGCAATAGAGATTATTTGTGTGTGTTGAGACATAAGAGGAAAATAGTACTTCAAAGTCTGGCACTTCGATCCACTTTAATAATGGTTTCAACCAGCATCCCCTTTGGATGAATTCATGGCCCTTTTATGATGGGGGCCCTTTTTAAAGCTGGGGGAGGGGACCTTAAATTTGAAATACCTGGGAATGATGCTGCAGAATGCAAATGGGAATGAAGAGACATAAGATGTGGACGGTTTGATTTATTTTGTGAAATGATGTCCTCAATGTATTCAGGATGTCTCCTATTACGGTTCTGGAGTTGACATTTTGGGGGTTTTTGGGGTCCCGAGGCTTTACTTGCCCCCCAACCCCAAACAGGTTAAGCCAAAGTCATCCTCTGTCAACCTACTTGGCAGCCATTTTGTTCTAGAGACTGGGAGGATTTTTTTAAACTAAGCATAGCGTTTCAGACAACTATCTTGAATCTGTGGGGTCCTTGGTGGTCTCTGAGCTTGGTTGTTTTCTTGCAGACGTTTCATTACCCAACTAGATGACGACATCAGTGCTAGGAGGGAGTGTGGTTTGCAGAGTAGAGGAGGAAGAGGAAAAGAGGGAGGAGGATGGGAAGAGGTGAACTGTGAGATCCTTGGCGCTCTCTGAGCTTGGTGGTTTTCTTGCAGATGTTTCTTTTTTAAAAAATAATAATCTTTATTTGTTTTTTCTGTTAAAAAAGACGTACACACATATATATACAAAAAACATAAGACATACATTTGACTTACAACATTGAACATAAACATCAAAAACAAATATAACATTAACCATTTCTTTTTACAGCTTATTAGTGCTATTTTCTTATATAATTGTAGTTTACATTCTTGCAGATGTTTCATTACCCAACTAGGCACCAAGATCAGTGCTAGAAGGGAGTGGGGTTTATGGAGAGGAGGAGGAGGAAGAGGAGAGGAAGGAGAGGAAGAACAGGACTGTGGGGTCTTTGGTGCTCTCTGTTGTTTTCTTGCAGACATTTCATTACCCAACTAGGTAACAACATCAGTGTTAGAAGGGAGTGGGGTTTGTGGAGAGGAGGAGGAGGAAGAAGAGAAGGGGAAGGAGAGGAAGAGGAGGACTGTGGGGTCTTTGGTGCTCTCTGTTGTTTTCTTGCAGACATTTCATTACCCAACTAGGTAACAACATCAGTGTTAGAAGGGAGTGGGGTTTGTGGAGAGGAGGAGGAGGAAGAAGAGAAGGGGAAGGAGAGGAAGAGGAGGACTGTGGGATCTTTGGTGCTCTCTGTTGTTTTCTTGCAGACATTTCATTACCCAACTAGGTAACAAGATCAGTGTTAGAAGGGAGTGGGGTTTGTGGAGAGGAGGAGGAGGAAGAAGAGAAGGGGAAGGAGAGGAAGAGGAGGACTGTGGGATCTTTGGTGCTCTGTTGTTTTCTTGCAGACATTTCATTACCCAACTAGGTAACAACATCAGTGTTAGAAGGGAGTGGGCAGAGTGGAGGAGGAGGAGAAAGAGAAAAAGGACAATACGAGGACAACTGTGGAGTCCTTTGTGCTCGGTTGTTTTCTTGCAGACATTTCATTACCCAACTAGGTAACAACATCAGTGCTAGACGGGAGTGGGGGCTTGCTCTCATTTTGTATACCAGCGTCTTGCAAAAAAACCCCACTAAGCTCAGAGAGCCCCGAGGACTCCACAGTTTAACCCTGGTCTAGGTTCTCTTCGATCGGTATCCTGAATCTCCCGCTATCCAGCATTACCGCTTTCTCCCCCTTGCAGAATCGAAATCCCTTGGTCGCCGTCTACTACACCAACCGCGCCTTATGTTACTTAAAAATGCAACAGCACGACAAAGCTTTGGCCGACTGCAAGCACGCCCTGGAGCTGGATGGCCAGTCAGTGAAGGCCCATTTCTTCCTGGGACAATGTCAGCTGGAGATGGAGAATTACGACGAGGCCATTGCTAACCTTCAAAGAGGTGAGCGGGGTGGATCTCTGGGTATCCTACGTCTCAACTTCGGCAACTTTCAGAGGTGTGGACTTCAACTCCCAGAATTCCCCTGGCTGGGGAATTCTGGGAGTTAAAGTCCACACCTCTTAAAGCTACCAGTTGAGAAACTCTCCTCTTAACTGTATATTCATAAACTCAGCTAGAAATTTTATAATCCTAGCCTCTGAACTGTAGTAGTCTCTGTTCTGCTTTGTAGCATCAGAAGCAAATGCGTTGGCAATATTAAAAAATGACGGGCGTCGAGGAACAGATATAGTGTGATCATAAATATTAGGAAAAGGTCATATGAATAGTGCCTGAATGAAATAGGTAGAAGAAGAGAATAGTAGCTCAGGGTTGAACTGCAAACTCTCTGAGCTTGGTGGTTTTCTTGCAGACGTTTCATTACCTAACTAAGTAACATGATCAGTGCTAGGAGGGAGTGTGGTTTTTGGGCGAGGAAGAGGAACAGGAGGAGGACTATGGGTTCTTTGGGTGTTTTTCTGAGCTTGGTTGTTTTCTTGCAGACATTTCATTACCTAACTCAGTAATATCATCAGTGCTCAAAGGGAGCGGAGTTTGCTCTTTTTTTTTTTTAATGTGCAGAATATACTGTTTTTCTTTCGAATTAGTGACTGGAGTTTGCTTTCATTTTATACACTAGTGGCTTGCTTGAAATGATAGGAAAGAAAAAATAATGAATACAAAAGACAGTTTTGTACTAGGAAAAAAAGTGTGTTAATTTATTATCTCTTGTTACTAAAAGATGAAAGGAATTGAAAAAGTGTGGAATCAAAACACAGGACCCAAAGCAAGTAGTTGAGGCTCACTGTAGTATTTATCACTAGCAGTGTGCACTGGAGGAGGTTCCCCCCCCCAAAAAAATAATGCGAGACACACCCCTAAAAGACAAAAGGATGCCCTCATCTTTACACATTTCAGAAAGGACGAGAAAGTGGTGCCTGCATACATATTTATAAGTCGTAATAGACCTCACTTCCTGGCCTTCTCTTATCCACAGAGAACAAAGGCCTTAGCTAAAAGAAATATTTACATCTCGAGATTCAGAGGTTGGTATGAGAATGTTCTGATAAAACTTACCACAGGCTGCTATGAGCTACAAGGTCACATTCCTTATGCCTCAGTTTGTGAAATGGTCCCGTTCATTTGGAAGCTGATTTTTCCTCCAAAAGTAACATAAAGATGAAACATTCAGTTGTTATAGCCAGGGATCCCCAAACTTGGCAACTTTAAGACTTGTGGACTTCTCCCAGAAAATTCTGGGAGTTGAAGTCCACAAGTCTTAAAGTTGCCAAGTTTGGGGATCCCTGGCTATAACAACTGAATGTTTCATCTTTATGTCTTTAAGTTTGAAGACCTCTGATGTAGTCGGAGATAGTAAAACAGCAATAACAAAATAATATAAAAGCAAATTAAAACATTGCAGTCAATTTAAGGGAGTCCCATCTCCTTTAATTACAGTACATTTTACATTTATGTTTGATATACTTTCACCCTTTAATTATGTACGGTAAAATCAAGAGAGGCAAGTCTACCAAAATTAAGATTGTAAACAGCTTTCCTAAGTAATGACGAGAAAGCGTCTTTTTTTTTTTTTTGGGTGAGGGGAGAAAAATCAGAAAAAGTGAGTTGAAACTGAAATTAGAGATAGCTGCCTGGAGTATTCTGGGATTTGAAGTCCGCCCATCTTAAAATGGTTAAGGTTGGGGAATTTTTTTGCTTATTTGGGTACGCCAATTACCCCTGCAGGATCCAAGTCCTGGAAACTTGCTTTGATTAGAGTGGTATGTTAGGGCCAACCGCGGTTAAAGATTTTGGCTGATTTGGAAATGCGCTTTAAAATGAGTCAGCAATCCACAGCCGAAAAGAATGGGTGAGGGATTAGCTTGTATTGTACGTAACACCCCTGAATCCTCGGGGACGGTCCGCGTTTCTCTCTTTTGTGCAGCTGCTCAAAAGTACCATTCTCGTTAAAAACATTAAGTGGATAGTTGGTCAGGTGCAAAATAGAATAATTTTATCGTCACTTTGAATGTACACTGATCGGCATACATTTAAATGAAATTTTGTTGCATACAGCTCTCAAAAGGGTCTCCACCTCCAATATACACTGCATGAACATGACAAAATAAATAAATATGCATATACCCATATATATTAGAGAAAGAGAAGAAGAAATAACACAGTCTAGTTCAGATATATACATGTATATGGTGAGAAAAACGAATCTTGCAAGATTACCAGACGGATGGCCTAGGGCAGGGGTAGGCAAAGTTGGCTCTTCTATGACTCATGGACTTCAACTCCCAGAATTCCTGAGCTAGCATGATTGGCTCAGAAATTCTGGGAGTTGAAGTCCACGAGTCATAGAAGAGCCAACTTTGCCTACCCCTGGCCTAGGGAACAAAGAGACCGAGACCTTTGGACAATACTTATAAACATTTTCTTTTAAATTGTAATTTAGGGTAAATTTTAAACCTTTCATCCACATATTCTTCCCTTATATCCAAAGTTCCTTGCCCACTGAATCATACAAATTCACTTTCCAAATTCAAATTCAATAATGTTTGATGGACTCTAAATTCTCAATTCTGCTTTTCATTTTTTAAAAAACCCCAAGCTTTCCTGATTCTCTTCTCTCAAACCCTGATTCTTGGTTGCTGAAAACCCTTTTCCGAAGACGGTTCAGAAGACCTCGGAGAAGAGTAGGCAGAGAGACCCTTGAAGGGCGAAACTGGATTTTCTACACGTGTCTGACTCGCATAGCTGCTGCTTATGGGTTTCCTTCTTCCCGACCCTGCTGCCCCAAGATAGGTTGGGTAGTCATAAGCTGGGACATGTCAGATTGGGGAGAGCAGGCTAAACCAAAAAGGAGCTGCATCTGTCGAGCTGGGATTAGAAACTTGAGCTGAACACGAGAAGAATGGGCGGAATGGGTGGTGGTGTGCCAAAAGATTTAGATTTCGGAGAACTTGTTTTTCCGCTCCTGTTCTTGGCGTTGCACATACAATTCATTCTTTTGCATTTTCAGCCCACAACTTGGCCAAAGAGCAGCGGCTGAACTTTGGGGACGACATTCCGAGCGCCCTGCGCATCGCCAAGAAAAAACGTTGGAATAACATTGAGGAGAAGCGGATCAACCAGGAGAACGAGTTGCACGCTTATCTCACCAAGCTGCTCATGGCGGAGAAGGAGAGGTAGGCGGGGGTTCGGGGGGGGAGAGGATTGGTGGGCATGGATGGGAAGACTCTGGGAGAAGGCAGGGATCTAGTTCTAGGGTGGGCGAAGACCTGATGACCAGTGATTCTTAAGGGAGGCTTTCACCCATCCTTTTCTTTCAGCCCACCCATCTCGTAAGCTTTGTAGAAGAGCAGGCAGAATTGGGAGGCAGAGTTAAGCGAGTCATCAGCTTGGAGTCCTTAAGTTGCCACAAACGATCCAAGCCCAACCGCTTTTGAATTCCATTGACCCTTAACTGGCACTTAGGACTGAATTTAATTTGGCTAGATTCTTACGTATAGGTGTGAGCAACAAATGTGTGAACTGCATCTGATCCTTTGTGCCTGACAACATCGTTGTGAAAGAGAGTAAGGAGGAATGCAACGAGGGGCCATCTTGGGCCCCTGAATAAAAAGCAGGATACCAATCCAGTGAAAATACCACTGATAGGTTTATTTATTTATTTATTAGTGATATTTATATACCACCTCATAGTGCAAGCACTCTCTAAGCGGTTTACACCAGTAAGCAATGTATATATTTACATTGCCCCCAACAATCTGGGTCCTCATTTTACCTACCTCGGAAGGATGGAAGGCTGAGTCAACCCTGAGCTGGTGAGATCTGAACAGCTGAACTCAAATGATCAGTCAGCTAAAATAGCCTGCAGTACTGCTCTTTAACCGCTGCGCCACCTCGTGTTTACATTTTGTCTTATCATTTTTTCTGTCTTACTGTTGTAAGCCTCCCAGAGTAGCCCCCACGGCGAGATGGATAACAGACAAATTTAACCAATCAATACGGGTAGTCTTTGACTTACGACCACAATTGAGCTTCTGTTACTAAGCAAGAGAGTTGTTAAATGAATTTAGCCCTATATTACAACCTTTCCTACCATAGAGGATAACCATTTGTCTGAAATGCTATAGGGCAGTGTTTCTCAACCTTGGCAGTTTGAAGATGTGTGGACTTCAACTCCCAGAATTCCCCAGCCAGCATTGCTGGCTGGGGAATTCTGGGAGTTGAAGTCCACACATCTTCAAACTGCCAAGGTTGAGAAACACTGCTATAGGGTTTCCTGCCCAAGCAGGGGGTTGGACTACAAGACCCCCAAGGGTCCCTTCAAACTCTGTTATTTTAGTTATTAAGTGAATTGCTGCAGTGGATAAATTAGTAACCCGGTTGTTAAGTGAATCTGGCTTCCCCATTGACTTGGCTTGTCAGAAGGTCGCAAAAGAGGATCACGTGACCGTCATAAATACATGCCAGTTTCCAAGCATCTGAATTTTGATCACGTGACCATGGGGATGCTGCCATGGTCATAAGTGTGAAAAACAACCATGTCACTTTTTTCCAGTGCTGTTGTATTGTCACTAAACAAATGGTTGAAAAAGTCAAGGAATACCTGTAAAAACTGCTGAGATAAAAACCAGTGAACACAATTAAATCATCACAAAGATTGCTGGCTCTATCACACAGCTCAGGCCCCAGACTTAGTACAAGTAGTCTCCTTCGTTTAGTGACCGTTCAAAGTTGCCACAGCCCGGAAAAAGCTGACTTACAACTGTTTTTCACACTTAACGACCATTGCAACATCCCCATGCTCATGTGATCAAAATCCGGACACTTGTCAACTGGTTCATATTTACGACGGTCGCAGTTTCCCGAGGTCATGTGATCCACCTTTTTGCGACCTTCTGCCAAGCAAAGTCAACGGGGGAGTCAGATTCACTTAATAACTGTGTTACTAACAGCTGCCGTGTTTCACGTTAATAACTGTGGCAAGAAAAGCCGTAAGATGAGGCAGAATTCACTTAACAGCAGTCTTGCTTAGCAACAGAAATGTTGAGCTCAATTGTGTCTCTAAGACGAGGACTACCTGTGATGAAATGTGGCCTTGGAGGCCTTATGCGAAGCCCATAGGATTGGAACAAATCTGATAGCAATAGCAATAGCACTTAGACTTATATACCGCTTCATAGTGCTTTATAGCCCCCTCTAAGCGGTTTACAGAGTTCAGCATATTGCCCCCAACAATCTGGGTCCTCATTTTACCGACCTCAGAAGGATGGAAGGCTGAGTCAACCTTGAGCTGGTGAGATTTGAACTGCAGCTAGCAGTAAGCTGAAGTAGCCTGCAGTGCTGCACTCTAACCACTGCGCCACCTCGGCTCTTGATCTCCAGAGGAAGTGATGTTCCAAAGGTGTTCTGACCTAGGCTTCTCGATAAATCATAAAACACAAATGTAGTCCCCAAAAAACTCTTTTTATTTCAACGGCTGTGATTTATGTTCATTCCCAGCCATAATAAGTCCCAAACAATATTAATTAGTCCGACAGAAGTCTGCCAAAGTCTTTCGGAAGAAGGCTGATAAGCACCAACCTTTATCTCTCTTGACACGCTGCCAAAGACCTAATGGGTAAGGAGCTTTGCAAGGCCAAACAGAACACAGAGTCAGAACAGAGCTGCTGAGTTACACCAACCAGAATTGAACCAAGTTGCTTCCTGCAACGAGCACATCCGGTTGCTCCTCATTTATGTCCTATGGGAGGGATCAATCATCTCCAAGCCTTACTCCCGAGTAGCCCTTTTCCTCCGTAACTCTTCTTGCCTTCTGGCAGCTCTGCGCATGCACACATTTGGGAACAGGTTCCCCCTGTTCCTCTGCCTCGCTCATGTCAGCCTCTGAAGGCTCTGGAGTCAGCACAGACCTCCCAGATGGCCCGGGCTGGATCCCTGCCTCCAACACAGAGCCTTCTCCCGACTCCAGGCCTGGCCCATGTTCCTCTCCAGCCTCCTCGCTGTCCGACTCTGCTGCCAGCTCTGCAGACCGCTGGCGGATCACAACAAAAGGGCAGAAGGTGCCATGACAGAAGAGTCTTCTGGGTGACCCAGATGTCCTCCCCTCACCCTCCCCACACTTTGCTTCTCTTCCAGGGAACTCGACGAATGCCAACGGGCACAGGAGCAGGAGAACATGGATGAAAACCGGAGCCGGGCACAGTTGGCCAACATCAAAGCCAAACATGTGCGTATCCCTTGTTGGCCTTTGTCCTGCCCCTCCATGGCATTGAATGAGGGTCAGAAACAAGCCAAGCTGTGGGACTCTTCTCTGCTCCCCTGGTGGGGTCCACAGACCATGTTCCCTGTCCTTGAATGGGCATCATTTGTGTTGTGTTGGCCAAAGGTAGACCTTATGAGAAGGCTTCAACGTTAGCAAGTTGGCTGTGTCTTCTTCCAACAAAGTTAGACGCAACTCGCAAAAGCATACGTTTTTTAAAAAAATCATGTTAATTGGAAAGTGTGTCTGGTTTGTTTTCCCCCACCACAAACCAGCATTGCTTTCGTCCTAGTTTATTTATTTATTTATTTTGTGAGATTTATATACTGCCTCACAGTGCAAGCACTCTCTAAGCGGTTTACACCAGTAAGCAATGTATATTTATATTGCCCCCAACAATCTGGGTCCTCATTTTACCTACCTCGGAAGGATGGAAGGCTGAGTCAACCTTGAGCCGGTGAGATTTGAACCGCTGACCTGCGGATCAGTGTCAGCTAAAGTGGCCTGCAGTACCTGCCTCTAACCGCTGCGCCACCTCGGCTCTTGCTAAAAGTTGGCCTAAGATGGTCTATAGCAGCTGTTTCTCAACCTTGGAAGCTTGAAGATGCATGGACTTCAACTCCCAAGCCAGAGGTAGCCTCCATAACCCCAACAAGGCCAGGAAAAACACCAAACAATATTACCTTGAAAGTTTAAAGGCAATTAAAGGCAATGCATTACGGCTGGCTGGAGAATCGTGGGAGTTGAAGTCCACATATCTTCAGGCTGACAAGATTGGTCTGTTCCTGGAGGTGCATTTTGGGATGTGTTTGGTTGAGGATGTCCTTGGAGAGAAAAAGGAAAGGCCTTGAGGCAAATATCCATCAACCATTATGAAAACGGGAAAAACATTCCTTAAGTCCTAAAGAGGGAGAAAGAGATTTTGGTTGGCTTTTATCTGACTCCCTAGAGCAGCGTTCTCAACCTGTGGGTCGCGACCCCTTTGGGGGGTCGAACGACCCTTTCACAGGGGTCGCCTAAGACCATTGGAAAACACATATTTCCGATGGTCTTAGGAAGCGAGACACCGCTCCTCTATCCGTCTCCAGGCGGGTCCACCCACATGCAAATAGACTACTGCAAATATATATATATATATATCTGTACCATGGGAACTTCTGAGCATGCGCAGAAGCCAAATTTCCGGCACTGCGCATGCGTCGCCATCTTGTTTTCGGCTTTTTGTGTGTGTGTGATTTTTTTAAAAAAAATTGGCACTGTGCATGCGTGCAAAGAGCATGCGCGCCCACGAGGCGTGGCCACGCAGCGCAGGAGGAAATGAACCGGCAGCGAGGTAAGTTAGAACCCGCCCCCAAGTTTCCTAATAATTTTATTATTTTATGATTGGGGGTCACCACAACATGAGGAACTGTATTAAAGGGTCGCGGCATTAGGAAGGTTGAGAACCACTGCCCCAGAGTATCAAAGGGAGAAGAAGAAAACCACAAACATTTTGGCAAAACTCTGTTGTGGTAGCTTATCTCAATAGAGTTGAGATGTAGTTTTCTTGAGGTGTCTTTTTTTCTAATCTGGATATCCTTGAAGAGTTGACAGTTCCAAAGCCATGCACATTCTTCCTGACCTCGATCTCCAAAGATACCTTATCTTTTAGAAACCACTCAACCACACTTGCTATGTAGCCAAAGGATTCTGCTGCTTCTCAAGGTAGCCGTCCATTTGGGTCCCGAAGGTGCTTTTTCAGGAGGCAACTGGACTTTTCTTGGTTTTTTTTTCTTTTGAAGACGTTTCGCTTCTCATCCAAGAAGCTTCTTCAGCTCTGACAGGATAGTGGGGAATGGAAGGATTTATATTCCTTGTAGACAGCTGGTCATTTGCATCCTTTTAGAGGGTTGTTGAAGCTCTTGGAGGTTTATCTGTGTCCTCAGGGTCACCTGAGCGGTGCAAATGGTTCCCGTAGTCTGCATTTTTTCTTCTGGAAATCAATTCTTATTCCCACACCATTCCAAGGGTCTTCATCCCAAATTGCATAGCTAAAAGTCCGTAGATATTCTCAATCATCCAGGTCATAGTTGTCCCAAAGGTGCTTTTTCAGGAGGCAACTGGACTTTCTTGTTTTTTTTTTCTTTTGAAGATATTTTGCTTCTCATCCAAGAAGCTTCTTCAGCTCTGACAGGATAGTGGAGTAGGAATGGATTTCCAGAAGAAAAAATTGCAGACTACGGTAACCAGGAGCATAACTCAGGTGACCCTGAGGACACAGATAAACCTCCAAGTGCGTCAACGACCCTCTAAAAGGATGCAAATGACCAGCTGCCTGCAAGGAACATAAATCCTTCCATTCTCCACTATCCTGTCAGAGCTGAAGAAGCTTCTTGGATGAGAAGCAAAACGCCTTCAAAAGAAAAAACCAGAAAGTCCAGTTGCCTCCTGAAAAGGCACTTTTGGGACAACCCTGACCTGGAATAATCTCTACAGGCATTCATTTGGGTGCTTGCAAGCAGGGGGTCTTTCCCTATCATGGATATTTGGCCCCCAGCCCAGAGGTAACATGGATTCTTCTAGAGTCTAGAGCAGGGGTCAGCAACCTGCGGCTCTGGAGCCGCATGTGGCTCTTTCATCCCTGCTGCGGCTCCCTGTCGCCAGTCGGCACCACAATTTTGAGAGGAGCTTCCGGTTGGGGGAGGGGGGAAGCAGGGCATGCCAGGAGGAGACTCTATGGAAGGGGCGGGTTTTCAGGTCAGCTCCACAATTGATAGGGCTTTTGGTTAGGACAGGTAGAGGAAAATGGACGCCGCACTAGGAGGAGACTATGGTGGGGGAACCAGACTTCCGGTTGGCTCCAGAATTGAACGGGGGATTCCGGTTAGGACCTTTGTGGCTCTTTGAGTGTTTAAGGTTGCCGACCCCTGGTCTAGAGAGATAGATCTCCAGGAATCTGTTTACTCCTCTTTGAAAACCACCCAAGACTTCTTCTTTTTTTTTATGTTCAAGGTCCAATTTCTCTTTCAGGAAAAATATCTAGCAGACATGGATGAACTCTTCTCCCAGGTGGACGAGAAGCGGAAGGTGAGTTTTATTTATGTATCGAATTTATTTGAATTTATTTTGCCACCCATCTTGGATGGATGGATGGATGGAAATCTAATAATATACTCTTGAGCCATCCTTAGAAAACGAAAATGATGAAGAACCCGCAGTTTAGAAGCTTGATGCCAAGTTAGAAATACCGAGTAATATTCTCTTCTTTGTGGTCAGAAACGGGACATCCCCGATTACCTGTGTGGGAAGATCAGCTTCGAACTGATGCGGGAGCCTTGCATTACGCCGAGTGGGATCACCTACGACCGGAAGGACATCGAAGAGCACCTCCAGGTAAATGAGGCGGGTTGGCTGCCTTAGAGGAGGAACAGGAATCCCAAGGGATGGAATAATGTCAGGATGAGCCACAAGGCCGTGAGAATCCCAAATGTGGAGCTGGCCACAGGGCCAAATCCTGGTTCAGAATAAAGACAGATCTCTGACCACAAGATCTTCTTTCCTTGGCCTCCTAAGCTTTATTTAAAGGTGAAGAAGCCAGATAGGCGGCCAATAAATTTTATAAATAGTAAATTAAAATAAAAATAATAAAATAAAATAATAAAATAAAATAAAATAAAATAAATAAAATAAAATAAAATAAAATAATAAAATAAAATAATAAAATAAAACAAAATAAAATAATAAAATAAAATAAAATAAAATAAAATAATAAAATAAAATAAAATAAAATAATAAATAAATAATAAATAAATAATTAATAAATAAATAATAAAATAAAATAAAATAATAAATAAAATAAAATAAATAATAAAATAAATAATAAATAAAATAAAATAAATAAAATAAATAAAATAAATAAAATAAATAATAAAATAAATAAAATAAAATAAATAAAATAAGATAATAAAATAAGATAATTAAATTAAATAAATAAAATAAAATAATAAAATAAAATAATAAAATAAAAATAAAACAAAACAACAGAACACAAAACAAAACATAAAATAATGAGGTCCTCAAGGATAGGCAGCCTTTTTTGATGGTTAAGGGAAGAGGCTGGAGGCTGAAGTGGGTGGACTGAGTGATGCAAATGATTTGAGGCTTTCTCTGTCCGAGTAGTTTTTTCCATTTTTCAACGAAATTCCATCAATTTATTGATCTCACCTGGGTTTAGAACAGGGATTCTCAACCTTAGCAATTCTAAGATGCGTGGACTTCAACTCCCAGAATTCCCCAGCCAGCATGATGTGTTGTCTTTAATCACCTTTAAACTTTCAGTGGCCTATTGCTCAGGTCTCCTCCTGCCCTTGCTGTGGTTACAGAGGCTACCTCTGGCCTGAAAATAATCTTCCTGTACACCCCCGCCCCCCCTCACAACCGCCTCTTCTCTGTCCTCCCTAGCGGGTCGGCCACTTTGACCCTGTGACTCGAAGCCCGCTGACCCAGGACCAGCTGATCCCAAACTTGGCCATGAAAGAGGTGATTGACGCCTTCATATCCGAAAACGGCTGGGTGGAAGATTACTGACCTCCGAAGGACGGGAGAGTTGCCTGGGTATCTCCAGCTGCTACAGCGACCAAGAAGGCCCCCCCTCCGGACCGCGCCAGACTGCCCGCTGGGCCACCCCCATGCCTTAGCATCCGTTTCCACTTCTTCTCCTGCTTGGGGTCGGCTCCCCTTCCCTCCTCCGACCGGCAGAAGGGCGGGGTAGCTCCGTGGCTGATGTGGTCTTCTTCTGAGCCGGATCTCCTTCCGGGCAACAAGGAGACCTCAACCTTGATCCAGACAGGATGGAAGATGTTTCCAGCCCAGAAGCTCAAGGAGGCGAGTTTCTATTCCGGGGCTTCGTAAGGGCCACTTTATCCCAAGCCCATCTGACTTTGGTAGCACACCGTAGCCCCTTCCCACTTTCACCCAGATCCCTTCGCCCCCTTGCTCGGCACGCCTTCCTCCCACGACGTCGGCCCTCGCAAAGGACCTGGCCTCTCCGTGGAGAAAAAACTGGATCCAGCCCACCCACCCACCCTCCAGGAGACCACCCGCCCTCCCCCAGCCATTGCATCTTCTCCTGGTCTCTTTATCTGTACAAAGTTTTCCTTCTCCACCTCCGTTTTCCTGCCTGTTCAGAAGAGCCGAAGTTCTGCGTCTGCTTCTCTGTAAATAAACGGCCACCGATTTGGGGGCAGATCAGGGAGGGGCGAAGAGAAATGGTTATTATTTCTGTTTTCCGAAAATGGACTGGACTCGGGAGTTTCTTGGGCGAAATGGTCTGCCCAGTCTGCGGATAATTGCATTGAGGGACGGTGACAGAGTGGAGTCGCGGGGCTCCAGTCTGGGTAGTTTGTTTCACCTATTATAGTACTCAAAAAGTTTTATGTTTTCGGGTTGGTTTCGAATTAAACTCCCCTCTCCCCACTTCAATCACCGCAACACAGTTTTGCAGTTTTATTTGGACCCACCGATTGGGAGTTTCCCCTCTCAGGGAAGACAAATAGGAAAACCAGCTTACCGTATTTTTCGGAGTATAAGACGAACCGGAGTATAAGACGCACCTTAGTTTTTGGGGAGGAAAATAAGAGAAAACAATCTGCCTACCAGGTATTCATCTGGCTAGCATCCTTAGTCTGGTCAGCTTCAGCACATTATTTTATCCCCTGGTTAGGACTTAAAAAAACCTTCTTCCGAGAGAGTAACAATGAAAGAGCCTGCAAGCCAGTAAGAGCTGGGAAGATAGTTAGCACCTGGTTAGGGCTAGAAAAAAACTTAAGTATTCGGAGCAAGTAGAGCAATGAAAAAAAAACCTGCAAAGACTTAGGGCTGGAAAAACATTCTTTGGAGAGAGTAACAATGAAAAAGCCTGCAAGGTAAGAGCTGGGAAGATCTGCTAGCACCTAGTTAGGGCTGGGAAAAAAGCTACATTCGAAGTATAAGACGCACCCAAATTTGCAGCCACTTTTAGGGAGGAAAAGGGTGCGTCTTATACTCCGAAAAATACGGTATGTCCTTTCTGGAATTTTTTTTGGGGGGGAGTTCTTTCCAACAGAATGTTGATTAAGTAAAATACTTGAGTGGGAAGGTCCAGGAAGCCTAACAAGACAAAGAAACAGCGATCAGCTGAAGAATATCCTGCTTTTTAAAACATCCATCTACAGGTAGTCCTCGATTTAACGACCACAGTTTATCTTGCTAAGTGAGAAATCTGTTAAGTGAGTTTTATCCAGGGGTGAAATGCTACCAGTTGGGCCCGGTTCGGGCGTAGCGATAGTGGCGGCCGCCGCCAGTGGTTTGGAGAACCGGTAGCGGTGGCAGCATGAGGCTCCGCCCACCCGCCCAGACGTCGCCATTTTCTTTTTTAAAAACCCTCTGTGCATGCGCAAATCCGCCTGCGCATGCGCAGAAGGTGAAAAAACACGCGCTTCCGAACCGGTAGGGAAGGTAAGTAGATTTCACCGCTGGACTTTTTATCCCCTTTTACAACTTTTCTTGCCACGTTTCTTAAGCGAATCGTTGCCGTTGTTAAATCAGTAACGTGGTTATTAAGTGAATCCGACTTCCCCGTCGACTTTGCTCATCAGAAGGTCGCAAAAGGGGGGGGGGGTCACATAACCCCGGGACCCTGCAAGCATCATAAATGTGAGCCAGTTGCCAAGCATGTGAATGTAAATACGAATGACCCTGAGGATGCTGCAATGGTCATAAGTGTGAAACACAGTCCTATGCCCCTTTTTTCAGTGCCGTTGTAACTTCGGACGGTCACTAAATGAACTGTTGTAAGACAAGGACTACCTGTATTGCCGTATCTATTGCTCCTTCCAGCGTTGGGCACGCTAGAGATAGTCTCAACTTAAAACAGTTTGCTTAGCGAGTGTTCAAAGTCATAACGGTACTGAAAAAAACGTGACCTGTGGCCGGTTGTCAGACAACTGCCGCTGCAATCCCCATAATTGCATGATCACAATTCAGGTGCTCACCAGCTGGTTTGTGTTTACAACCGGTTGCAGGGTCCCGGGGCCACATGGTCGCCATTTGCAAGGCCCCAAATTGTTGGGGGAAATAGGCTGACTCTTAAACTGCTTAGAGAGGGCCGTAAAAGCCCTGTGAAGCGGGATATAAGTCATAAGTCAGGGGTGTCAAACTCACGGCATCACAGCGGCATCACATGACGTATCGGGACTTTTTTTCCCCTTCGCTAAAACGGGCGTATGCGTGGCCAGCACGTGACGCATTTAGCAGACATGACGCCTGCGGGCCGGGAGTTTGACAGCCCTGGTCTAAGTGCTATTGCTGATTAGCTGTGGTGGCGCAGTGGTTAGGATGAAGCATTGCAGGCTAACTCTGCCCACTGCCAGCAGTTCGATCCTGACGAGCTCAAGGTTGACTCAGCCTTCCAGCCTTCCGAAGTCAGTAAAATGAGGACCCAGATTGTTGGGGGCAAGAGGCTGACTCTGTAAATCGCTTAGAGGGCGCTGTAAAGCACTATGAAGCGGTATATAAGTCTAAATACTATTGCCCTTCCTTCCTTCCTGCGCAGTGGTTAGAATGAAGCATTGCAGGCTAACTCTGCCCACTGCCAGCAGTTCGATCCTGACCGGCTCAAGGTTGACTCAGCCTTCCATCCTTCCAAAGTCAGTAAAATGAGGACCCAGATTGTTGGGGGACAAAAGGCTGACTCTCTAAACTCCTTAGAGAGGACTGTAAAGCAACTGGGAAGCGGCATATAAGTCTAAGTGCTATTGCTATTCAAAAATTCTTTTGCACCTCTTATTGCTTCCATTTAACGCATACCGCAAAATGTTGCAGGGCGAAAGGCTCACGTGCAACGTGACAGAAGCACCTTATCTGCTGCACTCTGCTCCATTTTTCCCTCCGCATTGGGACCACGCAGGCATTAAACCAAATTAACTTTTTGCAGAGATGGGACTTTTCTCCTCCGCTCCACTCATATCCTGCTCTTTATTTTTGGAGAGCGTTGTTCGGCTCTCCAATTAAGATTCTCGGAGCAGATGAGAGAGAGAAAAAGAATCTGGAAATTACTGTCCTGCGAGGAAACAATTATAAAATATTTTTAATCTAATATTCAAATTGCAGCTAAGTGAGCAAGAAAGGAAGATGCCTGGGTGCCTGTTTGAAAACAAAAAACAAGTTTCTACTGGCACGTGGACATCCTCCTGTCTCCTTTGTAGATTTAGATTTATTATTAGAGTTGGAAGGGACCTTGTAGGTCATCTAGTCCAACCCCCCGCTCAAGCAGGAGTTCCTACACCATTTGAGACAGATGGCAGTCCAGTCTCTCCTTGAAGGTCGCAAGTGTTGGGGCTCTCACAACTTCCGCTGGCAAGCTGTTCCACTGGTTGATCGCTCTCACCGTCAGAAAGTTTCTCCTCACTTCCAGGTTGAATCTCTCCTTGGTCAGCTTCCATCCGTTATTCCTTGTTTGGCTTTCTGGTGCCATAGAGAACAGCCTGACCCCCTCCTCTCTGTGGCATCCCCTCAAGTATTGGAACACTGCCATCATGTCACCCCTGGTCCTTCTCTTCGCCAGACTGGCCAGGCTCAGTTCCTGCAACCGCTCTTCGTATGTTTTAGTTTCCATTTGATGTAATGGTTAAGCCCATTAGAAACTGGGAGACAGTGATTTATAGTCCTGCGTTAGGCATGAAAAGCCAGGTAGGTGACTGAGCCAATCCCCAGGATACTAGGATTTCTAATCCTGCTCTAGGCGTGAAAGCCAGCTGGGTGTGTTTGAGCCAATTACCAGGAGACGGTGAGTTCTAGTCCCGCCTTAGACCTGAAAACTAACTGGGTGACTTGGCGCCAATCGCCAGGAGACGGTGAGTTCTAGTCCCACCTTAGACACAAAAGCTAACTGGGTGACTTGGCGCCAATCACCAGGAGACGGTGAGTTCTAGTCCCGCCTTAGGCATGAAAGCCAGTTGGAGGATCTTGGGCCAGTCAGTCACTCTCAGCCCAACATCTCCCATGGTTTTGGTTTGTGGAGAAAATAGGAGGAAGGAGGAGTATTAGCTATGCTTGCCATCGTGAGTTACTTATAAAAAGAAATACAGGTGAGATATAAATAAATCAGCAAAATCTCCAGAGGAAAAGCCAGAACGAAATTAACTCTCGACTGAAATACACGTTGCATTTTTTTTTTTAAAAAAATGTTTATGCTAAGATCTGCTCTGGTATCTCACATCAGCCAGGGATATAAATCTGATAGAAACAAGTCCAGAATCTGCTGGTCGTGTTTTTGTACACCCAGTTGGCAGTAAAACCGTTTTGAAAGAGAGAAGAGAGGAATGTAGGCATGCCCTGCCAGAAAAACCGAGGAGAAGGATGAACAAAAAGGTTGCTCCCAGGTGAAAACCAGGTCTCTTTGTCCTCAGGTTGCTGACCAACCCCACATACAAGTCACGACATTTCCTACCTGCCCTGCAAGGCTGTAATTTTGAGCCTTGAATTATTTTTAGTCACCTGTAAATATCCCCTGGGGAGTTGGAAGAGCTCGATGAGACACAAGAGAAGCAGTAAGGGTTACACCTTTGCAGCCTTCAACAGGAAAACAACTCTGCACATGCGCAGAGAGGGGGGGAGAAAGACAGACAGACAGACAGATACACAGACAGAGAGACACAGAGAGGGAGAGACACGAGACAGAGACGAGAGAGTCACAGAGAGACAGAGAGGGAGACACAAGAGACAGAGAGACACACACAGAAAGACGGAGAGACACACAGACACAGACAGAGAGGGAGACACGAGACAGAGAGATGAGAGAGACACAGACACACAGAGGGAGACACACAAGAGACAGAGACGGAGAGAGAGACACAGAGACAGAGACGGAGACACAGACAGACAGACAGACACAGAGAGATACATAGAGCCCAAACATCATACAGATACTCCTCGATTTAAGAACCATTCGTTTAGTGACCAAAGTTAGAACGGCAGTGAAAAAAGTGAGTTATGGCCGGTGTTCATATTTACGATCGTTGCAGCATCCCCAGGGTCGCGTGGTCAAAATTCAGCCATTTGGCAACTGACTCATATTTATGACAGTTGCAAAGTCCCGGGGTCACACAATCTCCTTTAGCGACCACCTGACAGGCAAAGGTCCATGGGGAAAGCCGGATTCACTTCACAACGGGGTGGCTAACTTTAATCACTCGAAGGATTCGCTCTACAACCGTGGCAACCCAGGTCGTAAAATGGGCCGAAACTCACTTCACAAATGCCTTGTGTAAATTTTGGGCTCAATTGCGGTCGTTAAGTCGAGGACTTAGCTGTAATTGACGAAGGAAGACCCTGCTTCACCTTCTTCCACCGTTTGGCAAATGCATGGCCAGGTAGAAGGATGCTGGGTAGCAAAGTACACCTTAAAAAGCATCAATTTCTAAAATTGAAATTTTTTTAAAAAAATTGGAGGGAGGAGTTGGTCCTGAAAAGGTTTAGGAGGAGATCCCTGAGAAAGATGGTCAGTTGGGACCACATCACCTCTGCTGGTCTAAATGGACATAGAGATGATGACATTATGGTCAACCATCGCTGATGGCCACCACCTTCATGAGCTCTTCTGGCTGTTGAATTTCATCAGCTCCATTGGAGAAATTGAGATATTTCTGGGTGATGGAAGTTATAGTCTCCAGCCCCAAAGCATTGTGCCCAAACGAACGACTGTGCAGTTCGCCTTACGGGGAGAGCGGCGAACGATTTTCAACCGGGAGACCAGCACGGAGGTTTGAAATGGCCAAGAAAGCCAATTTCTTTGCACGAGGAATGGTGGCAAGAGTTCCGTCACACAGGAGGTTATCACTTGGAGCTGCTTACCCAGAAATGTGGAGATGAAAACACTGGTGTCCAGGTTGAGAGTCGCGTGCCACCAGCGGTCCGGAAAATACAGAATCTGGAAGGAAAGAGAGAACGACTTCAGATGCAATGGCTTTGTAGAAGATCCTTCCTTCCTTCCTTTCCATCCTTTCTTTCCCTCCCTCCCTCCCTAAAGGAACAATCCCTTTCTCATCCTCTACCTTGACTTCTCTCATCAGGATGGTATCATGTGGCTGGGGCAATTCCTTCCTTCCTTCCTTCCTTCCTTCCTTCCTTCCTTCCTTCCTTCCTTCCTTCCTTCCTTCCTTCCTTCCTTCCTTCCATCCTTTCTTTCCCTCCCTTCCTCTCTAAAGGAACAATCCCTTTCTCATCCTCTACCCTGACTTCTCTCATCATAGGATGGTATCATGTGGCTGGGGCAATTCTTTCCTTCCATCCATCCATTCTTCCCTCCCTCCCCCTTCCTTCCTTCCTTCCTTTCGCTCCCTCCCCCTCCCTCCCCTTTTCCTTCCTTCCTTCCTTCCTTCCTTCCTTCCTTCCTTCCTTCCTTCCTTCCTTCCTTCCTTCCTTCCTTCCCTCCCTCCCTCCCTCCCTCCCTCCCTCCCTCTTTCTTCCTCCCTTCCTTTTCTGTCTCAGGCTAATCCTCCTACTTGAAGGGAACAAAACTGCTTATCTGCAGAGTTCACATCTCATTCTAAGCCAATGTTTCTCAAAACTGCCAATTTCAAGACCTGTGGACCTCAACTCCCAGAATTCCCCAGCTAGGGCAAGTTTAAGAAACATTATTCTAAGCCAGTGATGCACACCAGATACCCTGGGGTTCCAGCCAACCCTTGAAAGCTTGGAATACAAGTATTCCTCGACTTAACAGCAGTAATTGAGCCCACAATTCTGGTTGTAAGTTGTGATGGTTGTAATGAGACATGACTGCACCTGATTTTACAATCTTTTCTTGCAGTGGGTTTATAACAAACCCATTGTTTGCTATGGGGCAATTTTGGCTGGAAACCGGAAATAAATGCCGGTTTTTAACCAAAATGTCATAAATTACGGTCACATGAGCATGGGATGAATGGCCATAAAATGCAAGCCAGTTTCCAGGTGCCCAGAATGTGGTCATGTAACCGTGGAAAGGGGCAGACATCAACACTTTGAATCCCTCTTTCTTAGTTCCGTTTTCAGAGTCCATTCCTAACTTCAAAAGGTCCCTAAGCAACCATTCATAATTTGAGGACTACTTATAAGAGCCCCAAAAACTCGCTGAATCATAATTTTCATTGTATAAAAAGGGAAACCTTTTCCTACACAATGGAAGAATAAGCCTCTTCGATGCACAGAATTTGAACTGCATGCTGATCAGTGGTGGGTTTCAAAAAAAAATTTTTTACTACCGGTTCTGTGGGCGTGGCTTGGTAGGCATGGCAGGGGAAGGATACTGCAAAATCTGCAAAATTACTTGGTCTGTTGTATGGATGTTTGAGTGGTTCAGGGTGGGGAATTCGTGGTGGGTGGGGCATGTTTTTAGGGATTGCTATGTGTGTTGGGACTGGTCTTGAAGTATTATGTGAATTTCGTTGTATGGGTGTACTGTGTATATACGTACAATGACAATAAATTATTATTATTATTAAAATCCCCATTCCCTCCCCACTCCAGGGGAAGGATACTGCAAAATCCCCATTTCCTCCCCACCCCAGGGGAAGGATACTGCAAAATCTCCATTCCCTCCCCACTCCAGGGGAAGGATACTGCAAAATCTCCATTCCCTCCCCACTCCAGGGGAAGGATACTGCAAAATCTCCATTTCCTCCCCACTCCAGGGGAAGGATACTGCAAAATCTCCATTTCCTCCCCACTCCAGGGGAAGGATACTGCAAAATCTCCATTCCCTCCCCACTCCAGGGGAAGGATACTGCAAAATCTCCATTTCCTCCCGATCAGCTGGGACTCGGGAGGCAGAGAATAGATGGAGGCGGGGCCAGTCAGAGGTGGTATTTACCGGTTCTCCGAACTACTCAAAATTTCCGCTACCGGTTCTCCAGAACTGGTCAGAACCTGCTGAATCTCACCTCTGATGCTGATGTTGGGAACCTTCGTTTGTGCCTAAGGCGGTTTGTGGGAATCCAGGCAACTCTGCCCTGTTTGCTAAACCACCGTTGGACCAATAGAGCTTGGCGTGGTTTGTGCACTCTGCCTGGAAGCCCCATCTGTACATGGGACAAAGGGGAAGTGTGCACATACACACAGCCCTACAGCAACCTGCCTCTCCTGGATGGATGGTGCACTCCACCGGCTTCTCCCAGGGCAGCAAGGAAGGGTACGTATCCAGGAACCAGGACAGAGTCGTCCTATTGGGGTGGAACACTGGCGTTTGCTCTGGAGGATACAGGAACCAGTGCTGGGGAGAGAGAGATTTCAAGCTGTAAGGAACAAGCTTTATACCACTGCATGATATTTCAGTACATCTCCTATTCCAATAAGGTGACATCAAGATGAATAAAAAAAGAACAACCTTGAAATATCCATGGCACAAATCACAGGCTTCTCACCGCCATCATCAGAGGTGGGATTCAGCAGGTTCTGACCGGTTCTGGAGAACCAGTAGCGGAAATTTTGAGTAGTTCAGAGAACCGGCAAATACCACCTCTGGCTGGCCCCCGAGTGGGGTGGGAATGGGGATTTTGCAGTATCCTTCCCCTGGAGTGGGGTGGGAATGGGGATTTTGCAATATCCTTCCCCCAGGAGTGGGGAGGGAATGGGGATTTTGCAGTCTCCTTCCCCTGCCACGCCCACCAAGCCATGTCACGCCCACCTGCCATGCCCACAGAACTGGTAGTAAAAAATTTGGAAACCCACCACTGGCCACCATCATCTCCTTCTAATTACTCAGAAATCTAACTCTAGTCCCTCTCTGTCCCCCAATGCTAAATTTTTTTAAGTCATATTGAAATTTAGTAGAGTATAGGACATGTTTCTTAAGCTAAGCAGCTTTGAGATGCGTGGACTTCAACTCCCAGAATTCCCCAGCCATGAGAACTAGGACAGGATTCTTCTCTTCTGGTATAGGGTCTCCTGCTTGAGCGGGTGGGGGTGGGGGGTTGGACTAGAAGACCTCCAAGGTCCCTTCCAACTCTGTTCTTCTGTTTTGGTCTTCTGAGGTGTTTTCTCCACTCCCATTCCTTCTGTGGGCTGGGATTTCTCTGATCATCATCATCATCATAAGAGAGTTGGAAGGGACCTTGGAGATCTTCTAGTCCAACCCCCTGCTTAGGCAGGAAACCCTGCACTACTTCAGACAAATGGTTATCCAATCTCTTCTTAAAAACTTCCAGTGTTGGAGCATTCACAACTTCTGGAGGTAAGTTGTTTCACTGGATAATTTGTTCTAACTGTCAGGAAATTTCTCCTTAGTTCTAAGTTGCTTCTCTCCTTGATTAGTTTCCACCCATTGCTTCTTGGTCTACCCTCAGGTGCTTTGGAGAATAGTTTGACTCCCTCTTCTTTGTGGCAGCCTCTGAGATATTGGAACACTGCTATCATGTCTTCCCTGGTCCTTTTTTTCATTAAACTAGACATACCCAATTCCAGCAACCGTTCTTCATATGTTTTAGCCTCCAGTCCCCTGATCATCTTTGTTGCTCTTCTCTGCACTCTTTCTAGTCTCAACATCCTTTCTACATCGTGGCGACCAAAACTGGATGCAGTATTCCAAGTGTGGCCTTACCAAGGCATTATAGAGTGGTATTAACACTTCACGTGATCTTGATTCTATCCCTCTGTTTATGCAGCCTAGAACTGTGTTGGCTTTTTTGCCAGCTGCTGCACACTGCTAGCTCATATTTAAATGGTTGTCCACTAGGACTCCAAGATCCCTCTCACAGTTACTACTGTTGAGCAAGGTACCACATATACTGTACCTGTGCATTTTGTTTTTCTTGCCTAAATGTAGAACCTTACTTTTTTCACCATTGAATTTCATTTTGTTAGATAGCGCCCAATGATCAACTGTAGCTGTCCAGACTGCAGGTTTTTCCTCCTGTCTCCCAAGGTTATTCTCACATCCCATAAACAGGTGGGAACATAAGTTTGCAGGGCAGCGCCTTGTTAGTACACTCACCTTCCTCCCAAAGATGACCTCCGAAAAGCCAGGCCCGTGCCAATGAAATGGCACTCCGGAACCAGACCCTGAAAGGGATTGGAAAAGAGAGAGAAAGGAGGAAAAATTAAATCTTATCACAATGTCCTGGAGCACAGTCCAGAATTCTCAACTGGGACAGAAGGATGCTTGAGAAAGGAAAGCTCTCCGATCACACGATGGACATTCTGTACGAATGATCTTGGCAGTTCCTTTGGCTCAGCCCAAAGGTCACTGGCATATGATCTTGACCTCTGAAGTCCAGTTCTTCATAGGAACCTACCCGAATCCAACATATTAGACCTGCTGGACAGAGCTGTCCCATCAGCATCATGGACTTCTGTGACATTGTGAAATTGCCACATGACATATACTGACATGAGTGACTGAATTCATAGAAGGCTGACCCTCTTGAGGACTCTTAGTCTTGAAGGCACCATGTTTCTTCTATGTTGGAGATACTGTCCCTCTCAAGACCAGTTGCAAGCAAGGGAGGTGTAGGAGATGACCTGGCTGAGCCCGATGGAGGAGTCAAATGCGTCATCAGTCTCGAGTCCCTTGGTGCCCGCAAGAGATCTAAGTCCAGCCCATCTTGAATTCTGTCCTTATCTACCTTACCACCAACTCGCTTTGACTGTTAGTAGTTCAGATTCTTGTAGAGAGCTTTAACGTACCATAAACCTAAAGTATAGTTTTTTGAACTGTCTGTACCTCTGATTTTGTGCACTGGATATGAGCAGTGGCAGAAGGGGAGGAGACGTCTCTGCCTCTAGCTAGCATCTGATTGGCCCTGGATGAAGATGGGCTTAGTGTTACCCAATGAACACCCAATGACCCCCTTTTTAGTTTTTTGGCAGAGAATCCACAGACGATCCTTTTTGGTGATAGTCTTGTATCTTTGGAACTAAGGAGACATACAGATTTGGCCCTAAGAAGGACCCAAATTGTTGGGGGCTATATGCTGACTCTGTAAACCGCTTAGGGAGGGCTGTAAAGCACTGTGAAGCGGTATATAAGTCTAAGTGCTATTGCTATTGCTTTTTTCCTTCCTTCCTTCCTTCCTTCCTTCCTTCCTTCCTTCCTTCCCTTCCTTCCTTCCTTCCCTTCCTTCCTTCCTTCCTTCCTTCCTTCCTTCCTTCCTTCCTTCCTTCCTTCCTTCCTTCCTTCCTTTCCTTCCTTCCTTCCTTCCTTCCTTCCTTCCTTCCTTTCCTTCCTTCCTTCCTTCCTTCCTTCCTTCCTTCCTTCCTTCCTTCCTTCCATGGTGCGCAGTGGTTAGAATACAGTATTGCAGGCTAATTCTGCTAACTGCCAGCAATTCAATCCTGATTGGCTCAAGGTTGATTCACCTTCCATCCTTCTGAGGCTGGTAAACTGAGGTCCCAGATTGTTGGGGGCAAGATGCTGACTCTGTAAACCACTTAGAGAGGGCTGTAAAGCACTGTGAAGCGGCATATACCATATTTTTCAGACTATAAGACGCACCGGAATATAAGATGCACCAAGATTTCGAAGAAGTAAACGGGAAAAAAAGTTTTTGCCCTCCCTTGCCCCCAGGAGAACTCTGCAGGCCTCCCAAACCATCTGCGCGCCCTGTTTTCACGAAAACGGGGGGCACAGAGGCTTTGGGAGGCCTGCAGAGTGCTCCTGGGGGCGGGGGAGGGCAAAAATGCCCCAATTTTTGCGATAAACGGGCCTGTTTTTTGCCTCCCAAACCCCCCATGCGTTGCGTTTTTGCCCTCCCCAGCCCCCAGGAGCACTCTGCAGGTCTTCCAAACCCTCTGCGCGTCCCGTTTTCATGAAAAAATGGGCTGTTTTGGGCGTGGGGCGGGGTTTTGTGAGGCAAAAAATGGCTGTATTCGATGTATAAGACGCACCAACATTTCCACCCTCTTTTAGTGGGGAAAAAAGTGTGTCTTTTACTCCGAAAAATATCGTAAGTCTAAGTGCTATTGCTTGCTTGCTTGCTTGCTTGCTTCCCTCCCTCCCTCCCTCCCTCCGGTTAGAATGCAGTATTGCAGGCTCACTCTGCCGACTGCTATGAGTTCGATCCTCACAGGCTGAAGGTTGAACTCAGCCTTCCATCCTTCCGAGGTGGGTAAAACGAGGACCCAGATTGTTGGGAGCAATAGGCTGACTCTAAACTGCTTAGGGAGGGCTGTAAAGCACTGTGAAGCGGTATGTATGTCTAAGTGCTATTGCTATGTGGTCCTACCAAAGCAGATGAAGCTACGAAAACAACACTGTTGTGAAGGTGTTAAAACATCTCCTGAAGATACCAGCTACTGACCCCCAATCCCAAAACTGTACGCTCCCGTGGTGCCTGGAATCCTGAAAGGTGGTGGGTTGTATTTCTTGAAGAGGGACCCCCATTCAGTGAAATTATTGTCTCCGAAGAAGTAGAGGGTTTCTGCAGGAAAGGAGGAAAAAAAGAGAACTTAGTCGTTTTCCCCAAGAGACCCTTTGCTTTTCTTGGGTGCTCTAGGCCGAAACCAGGGACTAAATTGGTTTTGGTCCCTTTGCACCTGCAACCTTCTTGTCTCAGTATCTTCAAGGCAGGGGTGAAATGCTCCCAGTTCGCTCTTGCCTGTCAGTCGTCGCATGGATCAAAGAAGCATGAAGATCTGATAATGCCAAGCGATAGTTACGTCCTACTCACCACTTCCTAGGGAAGCCAGATCCTGCGGTTCCAGCAAATGATCCACATAATCTTGGAAGGGTAGATCAACTGCATCAAAGGAACAGCCAGTAAGAACTCAATGCTGGGCAATCTTTTAACCCGACTTTTTGTGCCACGCTCAGCAAAATAAGGAGTGCTTTTTAAATGAGGGTGTTGTAAGAGATGACCAGGCTGAGCCTGAGGGTGGACTCAAATGTATCATCTGTTTGGAATAGTTACGTTCCCACAAGAGACCTAAGTTCAACCGCCAGTAAGAACTCAATGCATCTTCTGCCAAAGCTGTGTTGTTCTGACCCAGCTCCCCAAACAAGACAAACCCTCTGTAGTTGAAGCAATGATTCCTTTATTAGGAGCGCCAGCAGCCCTGGCAAAAAGTTTCTCTCTCACCGCAGGCTAACAAGTCCATCCGGCAGAGGAGATTAATAGTTGTCTGCCACATCTATTCATCTCCGCCCCCTGCCTTTTATCCCCAGAGCTAGGGTGGGGCTTCGCTAGCAGCGGTGGCTCTTCCATCCCAAGGACCGGCCCATAGATTTCCACTGCCCTCCTCTCCTCTGCCTTCTGTGCATCCCAGCTGTTCCTCCTCTTCCTCATCAGCCACCTCCAGACCTGGGGGCTGTTGACTCTCCCTCTGAGGGCTGACGGACGACCCAGGCTCTGCCTCTGTCTCTCTCTCTGCCAGCTCCATTCCCTCTTCCCCCTCAGAGCTCTCAGGTTGTCTGGATGCTGACCCTGACTCCCATGCCTCCTCCTCCTCTAATTTGGCTGCTGGAGAGGCCGGAGGCTGACAGGCCACAACATGTGCAATCTTTTCACCCAACTTTTTGTATCATGCTCAACAACAACGGGCTATTTTTAATGAGGGTGTTTTGGAGATGACCAGGCTGAGCCTGAGGGTGGAGTCAAATACATCATTAGTTTGGAATCATTACATTTTCACATGAGTGCTAAGTCCAGTTCGCCTTGAAGTCCATTGACTCTAAATTCACTTTGACCATTAGTGGTTCAGATTGTTGCATGTACATACCAAGAAATAAACTTGCAGTAGCGGTAGAACTCGGCTTACGACCCCAATTGAGCCCAAAATTTCTTTTGCTAAGCGAGATCATCGTTAAATGAATTTGCCCCATTTTACGGCCTTTCTTGCTACAGTTGTAAAGTGAATCACTACAGTTATTAAGTTAGTAACACGGTGCTTAAGTGAATCTGACTTCCCCGTCGACTTTGCTTCTCAGAAGGTCGCAAAAGGGGATCACGTGACCCCGGGACACTGCAACTGTCATAAATATGAGTCAGTTGCCAAGCGTCTGAATTTTGATCACATGACCATGGGGAAGCTGCAACAGTCATAAGTGTGAGAAACGGTCATAAGACACTTTTTTCAGTGCCGCGGTAACAGCTAAACCATAGGTCTTCAAACTTGGCAACTTTAAGACATGTGGACTTCAACTCCCAGAATTCTCCAGCCAGCCATGAATGATAGAGTTGGAAGAGGCCAGAAGGGTCATTAAGTCAGGGGTCTCCAACCTAGGCAACTTTAAGACGTGTGGACTTCAACTCCCAGAGTTCCTCAATTCTGGGAGTTGAAGTCCACACGTCTTAAAGTTGCCAAGTTTGGGGACCCCTGATCTAAACGGTCACTAAATGCAAGTTGAGAGCTACCTGTACTTTTGAACTCTATCCTAATCCTTGACTTCTTGCATCTGACAGGTGTGTAAAATTGCACCTCTGTGTCTCAGCTCACTCTCACCCCAGCTTGGGGCACAATTGGGGAAGAAGTGGGTTTTTTCCATCCTCACCTTTGTAGTAAGAGTAGGTGTTGGCAGTACTGAGACGAACCAGATGTGCTCCGAACCTGGCCAACAGCTGATCTTTGGTGCACTGAGCCTGGAATTCCTGTGGGCACAGAAGGGAATCAGCATGGAGGGACACCTCCCATTTTTACACCCCACCCCACCCAAAAATATTTTTTTTCCTGACTGCAAAACAAGATTGCATTGGCCAGAGTCCATGTGAGTCATTCAACCCCCAAAGGGGTTGCAACCCACAGGTTGAGAACGTTGGTATAGGATCTCCTGCTCAAGCACGGGGTTGGACTAGAAGACCTCCAAAGTCCCTTTTAGCCCTTCGATTCTGTGATATTTCATCGGAATTTATAATACAGGGGCACTCACGGTATTGTCAGTTAATCCCTGAAGAATTACTGGCCGAGAGAAGGCATACCTAGGAGGAGGAGGAGGAAGAGATGGAGGAGTTGGAGAAGGAGGAGAAGAAGGGGGAGGAAGAGGAGGTGGAAGGGAGGGAGAGGAGGAGGAGTTGGAGGGGAGAAGAAGGAGAGGGAGAGGAGGAGGAGAAAAAGGGGGAAGGGAGGGGGGGAGGAGGAAAGGAGGAGGAGGAAAGAGACAAGAAAGAGAAGATCATTGTAATAGCATTATGCATTACGCAGAGGTCTTCAAACTTGGCAACTTTAAGACTTGTGCACTTCAACTCCCAGAATTCTCAAACCAGCTATGCTGGCTGGAGAATTCTGGGAGTTGAAGTCTACAAGTCTTAAAGTTGCCAAGTTTGGGGATCCCTGCATTACAGTACAAAACAAATAGGACGAAGGCTGTGAATTGTGAAAGCTTTTCAGGGCGAGGAAAGCCAAGCCCCAGGAAAAAAGGTTCTTCCCTCACCGATCTGCTATGCTCTTCGACATGAAGCTGCAACCTGTGGATAATCACAGAGCATCTCCCAAGAAGCAGACCTGTCATTTATGGCCACGACTTTTCTACAATATGCTCCTCCTTTAATTTCTGTCTTTTTCTTTTTTAAAAAAAAATCAGCATGTTTTTGCATTGGAAATCATTTGACCGTACTGTTAAAACAACCCTTGCTTTCAAGGGTTCTGGTCTACCACGAAGGGCTGATGGAAAAGGCAGGGGAGAATTTCAAATGACTATTTATGCTTGACTCTTATTTTAACCCTAACCCGTGATGGAGGCTTTTAGAAGGAGCCCAGAAATAGTTTAAATAACTCAAAAGCTGGTAGGAGATGGTGCATGGGACTCTAGCCAAAGATGGAGCTGTCTTGGTTTTTTAAAAAAAATTCCTTCTTGCAAAAAAAAGTCTGGAACCTATGCCTGCTGCCCCCTCGTGGTGGAAATCGTGTTGTAGGGACATAATAATAATAATAGAATAGGTAAGAATTACTGGGACATACCGTATTTTTCGGAGTATTTTCCTCCCTAAAAGTGGCTGAAAATTTGGGTGTGTCTTATACTTCGAATGTAGCTTTTTTTTCCAGCCCTAACTAGGTGCTAACAGATCTTCCCAGCTCTTACCTTGCAGGCTTTTTCATTGTTACTCTCTCCAAAGAATGTTTTTCCAGCCCTAAGTCTTTGCAGGGTTTTTTTCATTGCTCTACTTGCTCCGAATAAGTTTTTTTCTAGCCCTAACCAGGTGCTATCTATCTTCCCAGCTCTTACTGGCTTGCAGGCTCTTTCATTGTTACTCTCTCAGAAGAATGTTTTTCCAGCCCTAAGTCTTTGCAGGGTTTTTTTCCATTGCTCTACTTGCTCCAAAGAAGTTTTTTTCCAGCCCTAACCAGGTGCTATCTATCTTCCCAGCTCTTACTGGCTTGCAGGTTCTTTCATTGTTATTCTCTCAGAAGAAGGTTTTTTTAAGCCCTAACCAGGGGATAAAATAATGTGCTGAAGCTGACAAGACTAAGGACGCTAGCCAGATGAATACCTGGTAGGTAGATTTTTTCCCCTATTTTCCTCCCCAAAAACTAAGGTGCATCTTATACTCCCGTGCGTCTTATACTCCGAAAAATACGGTAATAATAACTTGCTGTTTTGCTTCTGTAAGAATTGCTTTGCTAAGAATTGGAATTGCCTCGGCCTTTTGCTCCTACCAATGATCTAACTCCGTGATGGCGAACCTATGGCACGTGCCACAGGTGGCACACAGAGCCATATCTGCCGGCACGCGAGCCATTGTCCTAGCTCAGCTCCAGCACACATGTGAGCGCTGGACAGCTGATTTTCCGCTCACCTCTGGAGCCTGGGAGGGTGAAAAACAGGCCTAACGGGCCCACCGGAAGTCAGGAAACGGAGGGGGGGTTGTGCGCGCATGCACGGGGGCGGGGCAGTGCAGGGAGCACATGGGGGGCATTGAATTATGGTTGTGGGCACGTGCGCACGTGCAATAGCGCGCACACTCACGCTTTCGGCACCCGAGGAAAAAAGGGTTCGCCATCACTGATCTAACTTGTTTTTTTGTATACCTCGGTGCCTGGAACGGAATATGTCATAGTTTGGCAGGGTTACATCGGGTAAATACCTCTGCTGCTAAGCACTCAGCCCCCTGCTCCTTGCTGCACAGCCAATGCCGGACTACAAGGAAGGCATGGGCCAGGGGCCAGAATTGGGTATTCTGACGGTATAAAAGCACGCCATACCTCCCCCAAGGTGTGGCTATTCCTCACATGTCTCTTTTGTATATGTTGGGATTGGTTTACCTACCCTTTGCTGGGTACAAATTAAACGCTGATTCTTTTCAAGCCTCTGCTTAAGTTCTCCTATTTGGCTCAATGTTGGCTTAAGCGTATCCTGGACCTTACAGTGTGCATGCTGGATCATTTGCTATCACTTAACTGTTTTTGTTTTGTCTTTTAACGACCCCATAATCCCTTGCGGGGTGGAGTCTAGGCAACTGAATGGAGCTGAGTGTTTACTGGCCGGATGCCCTTCCTGTTGCCAATGCAGAGTTTTGTTCAGCAGATATATTCTCATCGTGCCCAGAGAGAGAAATACCTGCCTCTACCTAGGATCGAACTCACAGCCCTCCTGATTGTGAGGCGAGAGCTCCACCTCTAGGCCACCGCACCACTCCCATCACTTAACTGTTGAATAAACTGTGCATAAGTGAGAGAGGAGTCCCTTCTCTCTACCGAACAGCTCCCGTCTTCTGACAACGCGGCGTGCCTGCTTGTCAGCCTGCAGGGACAAAAAACAGAAAGGCCGGTGGTTCATCAGAGGGATACAAGATTTTTTTTAAAAAAAATTCTTCTACGGTTTGATCGCGGGGTTTCCTCTCGCTTATCTGGGGAGATTTATATTTCAATAATGGATTTGACATGTTGTTAGCCGCCCAGAGTCCCCTGGGAGTTGGGCGGCATACAAATCTATTTAAATAAATAAATAAAAATAAATACTCACCAGCCTCCGTCTGTTTCTAGCAGCGTGAAACTCCCCGGGAACCAGAAGAACATGGATAAGGGTAGAAAAAGCAGGGCTTGGATCTTGGTCTCCATTGGTTGCCAGATTCTACAAAGCAGAATCCTTCCTTTGGGTGATTCTCAGCAAAACAGCCTGGTATCTTGAGAGTGGTAGAACGTTAGAAGATGATCCGGCATGGAAGACTAAATCTTCTGAAAAGAGGTAAAGAAAGGAAGAATATTAAAAGAAGCAGAAGACCAAGGATGAACACTTGGAAATCTAGTGCAGTGTTTCTCATATGTGGACTTCAACAGCTTCTAGCTGGAGAATTCTTGGAATTGAAATCCACGCATCTTAAAGTAGCTGAATTAAGAAACACCGTTCGACTGATGATGTTACCTAGTTTGGTCGTGAAACGTCTACCAAAAAGCAACCCAGCCTAGAAAGCACCAAGGAGCCCCAATCTCCATTTTGACCCTACAGTCCCTGTGAGAGATGATAGGAAAGGTCTCTAAAAAAAAAGACTCGATCTCTGTTGGTTGAGGATCACCTCAAATAGACACCACCTACAATGCCACGGAATTCCTTGTAGGATCAACTGAAATTGTACGGTAGCAGAAATGATGCTGTTACCTAGTTGGGTAATGAAACGTTTTCAAGGAAAAAAACCCAAGCTCAGAGAGTACCAAGAACCCCACAGTCCTCCTCCCATGCCACCACCACTCTGCAACACACACACACACACACACACACACACACACACACACACACACACACACACACACACCGTACTGATTGCGTACCCTAGTTAAGCAATGAAATGTCTGCAAGAAAACCATCAAGCCAGAGGTGGGATTCAGCAGGTTCTGACCAGTTCTGGAGAACCGGTAGCGGAAATTTTGAGTAGTTCAGAGAAACGGTAAATACCACCTGTGACTGGCCCCGCCCCCATCTGTTCTCTGCCTCCCGTCCCAACTGATCGGGAAGAAATGGGGATTTTGTAGTAACCTTCCCCTGGAGTGGGGAGGGAATGGGGATTTTATAGTATCCTTCCCCTGAAGTGGGGAGGGAATGGGGATTTTGCAGTATCCTGAAGTGGGGAGGGAATTGAGGTTTTGCAGTATCCTTCCCCTGGAGTGGGGAGGGAATGGGGATTTTGCAGTATCCTTCCCCTGGAGTGGGGAGGGAATGGGGATTTTGCAGTATCCTTCCCCTGGAGTGGGGTGGGAATGGGGATTTTACAGTATCCTTCCCCTGGAGTGGGGAGGGAATGGAAATTTTGCAGTATCCTGAAGTGGGGAAGGAATTGAGGTTTTGCAGTATCCTTCCCCTGGAGTGGGGAGGGAATGGGGATTTTGCAGTATCCTTCCCCTGGAGTGGGGAGGGAATGGGGATTTTGCAGTATCCTTCCCCTGGAGTAGGGAGGGAATGGAAATTTTGCAGTATCCTGAAGTGGGGAGGGAATTGAGGTTTTGCAGTATCCTTCCCCTGGAGTGGGGAGGGAATGGGGATTTTGCAGTATCCTTCCCCTGGAGTGGGGTGGGAATGGGGATTTTACAGTATCCTTCCCCTGGAGTAGGGAGGGAATGGAAATTTTGCAGTATCCTTCCCCTCCCATGCCCACCAAGCCACGCCCACAGAACCGGTAGTAAAAAAATTGAATCCCACCACTGCACCAAACTCAGAGAGGATTAAGGACCTGGCAACCAGCCAGCCATTAAAAGCAGCATTTTGGATGAATCGAATCAATGAGTTTTCTTTCAGAATTTCCTCCATCTGGTCTCCCTTATCAGCTCCATTGCAAGATACTTGAGAAGAGCTGACCCAAAACTTTATAGACAGGCAACCGATTCCTTCGCCCACCTGCTTCAGATCACCTGCTGCCCCCTATCCTTTGGGGCTGAAGTCACACCCTAAGGAGGGAAAGAGATCACACGTTGCAAGAGAGGAACGCGGTGGCTCTTTCGGGAAATCAGGCGGTCTCTTTTCTTCCCCTTTCTTGCAACCGAAGCATATCAGGAAACCAACACCGAGCCAAGGAATGAGGCTTGGAACCGGTTTCCGCAGGCGAAGTCTTCCTACACTTGAAAAAGGCTCCTTTGGAAAGAAAAATCAAAAGAAGCATTGACTGCCACGAGCCAGCTACATTGAAAAGAATTTCATTGAGCTGAGTTAGAGACGAGATATTTTATTTGGGTTATCCAGTTTTAGAACTTTAGTTATTGAATTTTGATATCGTTGAATTTTGATGTCATGTACCATATATATTTTTGTACGGTTGTTTCTGTACCTGTTTGTTCTGTTTTTCTTTTTTGAAAAGGCCTTCGGGCTATTCAATAAATGTACTGTACATTGACTGCCGACTCTCTCTGTGACAGTAGAATAGGGCGTCAACAACAACCACAACTTTTCAGTTTTACCACAAATAGAATAAACCAGTCATTTCTACCAAGATCTATCCGTCTAACAATCTGTAAAATCCTCTTTTTGTTTCTTTCCCCTTCCTCACTTTTCTCTGCCCTTCCCCTTTCCCCTCCCTCTCCCTGCCCCTTTTATTGCCTTTCACATTTTGTACTTTATAACACTGTTTTATAACCTAATAGAACTTGTATTCGTGTAACGAAAGAGACTCCTTTGGGTTGGAAAAAGGCCAACTTGCCAACAAGTGAGAGTTTGCGGGAGGGGGGGGAGTTTCTAACTTGGGGTCCCATCGGTTACAAGATGGTTAGAATAGAATTGAATAACGGAAGGGACCTTGGAGGTCTTCTAGTCCAGCCCCCTGCCCAGGCAGGAAACCCTACGCCACTTCAGACAAATGGTTATCCAATCTCTTCTCTAAAACTCCAAAAGTTGGAGCATTCACAACTTCTGAAGGCAAGCTTTTCCACTGGTTAATTGTTCTAACTGTCAGGAAATTTCTCCTTAGTTCTAAGTTGCTTCTCTCCTTGATTAGTTTCCACCCATTGCTTCTTGTTCTACCCTCAGTTGCTTTGGAGAATAGCTTCACTCCCTCTTGTTTGTGGTTAGGATGGGGGGTCCGTTCTTTTGTGCATTGAGCCCCCCTCCTCTCTCTCCCAACACACGCACACACACACACACACGACACATCAACACCCCAACAGAGCTGGGATACCCCAACTCTGGAGGCTTTTGATGTTCATCCAACATGTTCGAAGAGGACCTTGACATCTAACGGGTTGTGGGCTGTCCACGATATGTCCGCAGGTGGCTGATAAGGCCTATACGGGCACGAAATGTTCTGCCACATGTTGGGCAGACATGTGTGGGCACCCTTGTTACAGCACTGGCAGCTCTGGCTTTGCGGAGTGCTCGCTTCTCTTGTGCTATGGTTGTCCTTCTGTCTTCAAATGTCTGGCAGCCTTGGTAGACCAGACAAGTCCCCATCTCACCGAAGGTCGATGACCCAACGGCTACTCTCAACCTGGTTTGGCCAGCCTGTCGAAGCTGTTGCCCGGGGTGTGGCCGCTGCGCATGCTACAGCTACTAGGAGCCACAGGTGAGGGCTGAGTGACCGTAGGTGCCACCATCTTGTTTTTAGCACTGTGCATGCACGCGGCACGCAATGCGCCCACGCGGCACGTCAAGGAGCGAACCGGCAGCGAAGAAAACCAGAACCCACCCCTAGACATGCCCCTACACCAGAGGTGCTACCCCTCCCTGAACACCCCATACACCCCATCTGGAGGCTTTTAAAGTAGAGGCTGGACAGCCATCTATCAGAAATAGTAGGGGTCTCCTGCGAGAAGCAAGGGGTTGAACTAGATGATCTCCATGGTCCCTTCCAACTCTATTCCTATCGGTATTTGTCTATGGAGAGTCTCAGCCATCCAGGTCATGGGTTGTCCCAAAGGTGCTTTTTCCCCCCCAAGGGGCAGCTGGACTTTCTGGTTTTTCTTTGAAGACGTTTCGCTTCTCATCCAAGAAGCTTCTTCAGCTCTGATGGTGGGCTACTATCGGTATTACTATCCAGCGCCCCCCCAAAGAACCCACACCGCATATCAGACATAAATACATTAGAAAGTGTCTAGAGATACTTTACAAGAAGAGTCCTCCACTCCTCTACTCGCAACAGAATACCTTACGCAACCAGACTTGAAATCCTGGGCTTAGAAAGCTTAGAATACGTTGCCTTCGGCACGACCTAAGCATAGCTCATAAAATTATCTGTTACAACGTCCTTCCTGTCAACGACTACTTCAGCTTCAACCACAACAATACACGAGCACACAACAGATACAAACTCAAAGTGAACCGCTCCAAACTTGACTGTAGAAAATACGACTTTAGCAACAGAGTGGTAAATGCCTGGAACTCACTACCTGACTCTGGGGTTTCCTCACCAAACCCCCAAATCTTTACCCTAAGGCTGTCTACTGTTGACCTCACCCGATTCCTAAGAGGTCAGTAAGGGGCGTGCATCAGTGCACCAGCGTGCCTACCGTCCCTGTCCTAATGTTCCCTCTTATCAGTACCCATCTTATGTATATAAACGTTGTTATATCTATGTATATTACCAACACGTACTTGACAAAATAAATAAAAGGCGAAGGTTGCTCCGAGACTCGACCACTGCTTGGTCTCTAGATCTGAAATTCGGATCGCATTCCGGGATGGAAAGAGATCCACAGCCCCGCCCGATCCCTCGCTGCTTTCCGCGCCTGAGATGCATGCAGCCCTCCCACCCACCCCCCAAAGCCCCGACCCCCCCCCTTATTTTTTTCTTTTTTGGCCACCCCTCTTCTTTACCTCTCCGGCGTAAATGCAAGGCGTTGTTGGATCTCCGAGGCATCGAAAAGTCGCTTGGGGAGCCAGCGACCCCCCCCCCCCCGTGTCTGCCCCTTTGCATTCTGGGCGTTGTAGTCCGTGGGAGGCAACTTTGCCAACTTTTTTTTTAAGGTCTCTAAGACTTGGCTGCTTTGCCATTTTTTAAATTCCTTTATTTTTTTTAAATGCATTTTTTTTTTGGCCGCCAATGCCGGTACCCCAGGGATGATGGATGGACTACAACCCCCAGCAGGCATCGCATGGAGCCGGCGGGGGGGGGAGACGAGGGAGAATCCTCTGTTGCGAATGGGTAGGAGGTGTGGAAACTACGTTACCCACAAGGCGTCGCGGCTGAAACTGACGCCTTGGCAGCTGGGGGGGGTTTCTTTCTTCGGTGTCTTGGCAACCAAAGACGGGGGGGGGGGTGTTCCTGCATTCGGACGTGCGCCCCCCGAGAGCGGGCAATGCTGGCATTTACACGTGCATCAAGTTTAGTGATTGCATATTTTATTTTATTTTATTATTTTTTAATTAGAATTTGTCAAACAAGAAATAAAAAGAAAAATACAACGACAGGGACGATAGGCACGTGAGTGCTCTTATGCACGCCCCCTATTCAGACGTTCAGGGGGAGGAGATTTAGCAATTCCCGCATTTCGGACCCGCCCGAGAGATTTAGCAATGCCTTATTCAGACCTAACCGCAGAGAGTTAGCAACTCCTGCATTTGGATCCGCATCGGAGAATCTAGCAGTTCCTTATTCAGACGTTTTAGGCATTCTCGCGTTTAGATGCGTGCCCCTGCTTATCCTCTCAGTGACGGGACCCATCAAATACCTTATTCCACCAGACTTGAAATACTGGGATTAGACAATTTAGAACTACGCGGCCTCCGATCTGATCTAAATGTAGTTCATAAAATCATATACCAAAATGTCCTTCCTGTTAATGACTACTTCAGCTTCAACCGCAGCAATACACGAGCACGTAATAGATTCAAGCTTAAT